>JAREIK010002147.1:4974463-5176963 GCA_029783825.1 Sapria himalayana
TTAAGGGATTTGGGAGTGTGTGCTACTCCCACATACTGAATCACACTAGAACCAAATTAGATTCCAAGAGTCTAAAATGTATTCTAATTGGATACAGTCTGCAATCCAAGGATTACAGACTGTATTCACCAGAAACAAAAATATTTCTGGTGAGTAGAGATGTGATTATTGATGAGAATGCAAAATAGGAAGATAATTTCCAAAATTCTGATAAGCAAACTACTGATATGCAAGGCTAGATTTTAGAGTCTTCCGTAAATTAATAGCACAAATGGCAAGCAAAGGTACATTTATAATTCCTCTTCTGAATTCGAGTTAGACATAAAAAAGAGTAATAATGTAGTCACACTAGTCAAATACAAGTCCTTGGATGAAATATATTAGAGATGTAATTACTCCTCAATTGAGTTTCTCAACTATGAAGAGGTAGTAAAGCATCAAGTATGTGTCAATACTATGAAGATAGAAATATCTATCATAGAAAAAACCCACCCTTGTAAATTAGTAGACCTCCCCCCAAATAAGCACAACATTAGAGTCAAATAGTTGTTTAAAATTAAAACAAGACTAAATACTAATCAGCCACTATACAAGGCCTGACTGATAATCAAAGGATATTCCCAAAAGATGAAATAGACTACTTCGAAACCTTTGTTCCAATAGAAAATCTAGAAATAGTGAGATTCCTTATAGCCTTAGCTGGACCTAAAAGGTTGGGCTTTATTCTAACTAGACATTAAATTAGTCTTCTTGAATGGTAAACTCAAGAAGATTTATGTAGAACAACTCCTTAGGTTTGTAAAAAAAGGAACTGAGCACTGTGTTTATAAATTAAACAAAGCTCTTTATAAGTTAAAGCAAGCTCCTCGTGCTTGGTATCAACAAAATTCCCACTTGTTGAATCAAGGATTCAAACGTAGTATGAGTGAGCCAACACTTTACAATAAAAGGGATGAAACCTCTGGAGTATTGATTGTGTCGATCTATGTAGATGAATTAATCTTTACAAGTAATAATTTAGAATTAATAGAATCCATTAGTCGAGACGTGCAAAATAAGTATGAAATGTCATGACAAGAAAAATTGTAGCACTTCTTGGGACTTGAAATCTTTCAAGACTCAAGTGGAGTAGCACTGTGCCAATCTAGATACATTCAGATCATATTGAAAAACCATTGCATGAGTGACTGTAAATCAGTATCTACATCTTTGGTTGTCAACCAGAAATTAATTTCTAGTCAAGACAGAATTGTTAATGGTAAATCTTACAGAAGCCTAATCAATAGTCTACTGTATGCTTCAACCACCCGAATTGACATTGTATTCTCTCTACATCTTCTGTCTCGATTCATGCATGCTCTCAATCATATACACCTTGGTACTACTAAATGAGTCTTAAGATACCTAAAAGGAATTTTAGACTTAAGTCTAAAGTACACTAGAACTACTCACACAAAAATATCTGGATATTGTGATAGTAACTAGGGAGGATCTCCAGAAGACTATCGAAGTACTTATGGTTATGTTTTTACCCTGGGAACTATGGTTGTTTCTTGGCTGTCCAATAAGCAATTCACAGTTGCCCTATCCACCACTGAAGCTAAATATGTTTCCACCACTGAAGCTAAATATGTTTCCACCCCAGTAGCCACATCACAAGCCTTGTGAATGAGAAATTATTGACTAATTTAGGTGAACCTATGAAAGACCTGACTGATATACTATATGACAATCAATCGACTATATCCATGGCAAGTGATGCTGTTATGCATAGTCGAACAAAACACATAGGTCTTAAATACCACTAAAGATGCAAATGAGACCAATGAGTTTAAATTAATCTTTTGTCAAACTGAAGAACAACTGGTGGATATTTTGACCAAGCCTATGTCTAAAGAAAAACTGGGATACTTATGAGAGATGCTAGGACTCGTACCAACTACATCAAATGGGGGAAATTATTTATATTTGGATTCGTTTATGTTTGATGTATTGGACTCACACTTGGTGGAATTATGTTTAAACCCTTAGTGACTCTCAAATGTCTGTTGCACTATAAAGTATTAAAGGCTATTTTATTTTTTTTGGATGTTGAACCTCATATAAAAATGTTATTTTTTTATTTTGCCTAATTGAAAATCACTATTTTTTGATTGTTGTTTTTGCTCTCTGGAAAAACTATCATGACTCTTCTTCTTGGATTTTTCTCAAAGTTCTCTCCTTTAATCCTTGCTGAAGCAAGGGAAATATATTCTAATACAACAAGATAGACTCATAGATAGAGAAAGAGAGAGAGAGATGGAGTTAAAGAGATATGGAGAGAGAGATGGAGTTAAAGAGATATGGAGAGAGAGAATGAAGAGATAGACATAGAAGGATATAGAGAGATAGAGCGAGAGATTGAGAGAGAGATAAAGAGAGATTAATAAAGAGATGGAGAGAGAGATAGAGATTGACTAATAGATGGAGAGATAGGGTGAGAGATGGAGGAAGGGAATGAAAGAGAGATAGAGGGGGAGAGAGAGAGTGTGTGTGTGTGTGTGTGTCAGAGAGAAAATGAAATGGATAGAGATGGTGAGATGGGGAATAAGAGAGAGAAGAGACAGAGAGAGATGAAGATAGATGGAGAGATAGAAGAGACAATGAGAGATGGACAGAGAGAGAGAGAGAGATAGTAGCGGAGAGACATAGAGAGATGGGGAGAGGGATAGAGAGATGGGGCAAAGATAGGAAGATGAAGAAAGAGAGAGAAAAATAAATCAAGAGAGCGAGAGAGATGGAGAGAAAAGGAGAAATAGAGAGAGAGGGAGAGAGATGAAGAGAGAAAGAAATAGAGATTGAGGGAGGGAAGGAGGGAGAGAGATGGAGAGAATAAAAGATAAAGAGAGGTAAAAAGTGAGTGAGAAAGAAATAGAGAAATACATATATGGAGAAAGAAAGAGACATGAAGTGAGAAAGATGGACTGAAATAGTTAAAGAGAGATGAAGAGAGTGAGAGAGAGGATGTAGAGAGAGAGAAAGGGGGAAAGAAAGAGAAATTGATAGAGAGTTTAAGAGAGAGAGATATGGAGAGAGATGGAGAGAGATGCAGAGAGAAAGAGAGAGACAAAGAGAGATAGAGATAGCGATACAAAGAGAGAGGGAGAGATAAAGAGATGGAGAGAGGGAGGTAGGGAGAGAGAAGGAGAGAGATAGAGAGAGATTGGGTGATAGCAAAATAGATGCATAGAGAGCGAGATAAAGAGACATGGGGAAATAGAGATGGAAAGAAAGATAGTTGGAGAGTGGGAGAGGTAAAGATAGAGATGGAAAGAAAGAGATGGAAAGAAAGAGATGGAGAGAAATAGATGGGGAGAGAGAGAGGGAAGGAGATAGAGATGGATCGAAAGAAAGATGTAGTGATAAAGAGAGAAATGGAGAGAGAAAGGAGAGGGGGATAGATAGAAAAAGAGAGAGCGGGAACGATATAAAGATAAAAAGAGAAGGGTAGAGCTAGAGAAAGACTAATAGAAAGGTAGAGACAAAAATAGAATGAGTGATAGATAGAGAAAGAGCGATGGATATAAAAAAGAGAGAGACAAAGATGAAGAGAGAGAGAGGGGGGGTGGATGAAGAAATATTGAAGAGGGGGGAAGAAATGGAGATAGAGAGAGGGAGAGAAGCAAAGAGTAAGAGAAAGAGAGAGTGATAGAGAGAGATATAAAAAGAGAGGAAGAGAGAGAGAGAGAGAGAGAGAGAGAGAGATGGAAACAAAGACAGATGGAGAGAAATAGATAGATATGGATAAAGAGAAAGGGAGAGATGAATAGAGATAGATAGATAGATGGAGAGAATACGTCGATAGAAAGAGCATTTGAGAGATGGAGAGAGATAAAGATAGAAAGAGAAAGAGTGAGAGGTGGAGAGAGAGAGAGACGAAGAGTTTGAGAGAGTGAGAGAAATAGATGGATAGACAGAGAGAGATTAAGAGAATGAAAGTTGAACAAAGAAAGTGTGTGAGGGATGAATAGAGAGAGAGACAAAATGAGTTGGAGAGATACAAAAAGATAGAGATAGAATGCGAGAGACAATGAGAGTTATAGTAACAGATGAAAGAGAGAGAGACAGAGACAAGGAGAAATAATGAGAGAGGAGAGAGAGAGGGATAAAAATAGATGGAGAGAGAGGGAGGGAAAGAAATGGAGAGAGATTGAGGGATAGATGGGGAGGGAGAGATAGAGAGAGAGAGAAGGAGATAAAGTGAGAGATGGAGTGATTTAGAGTAAAAGATAGAGAGATGTAGTAAGACAAAAAGAGAGTAAGAGAGAGAAAGAGAAAGAGATCTAGAAAGAGAGAGAGTTAGAGAGAGTGTGAGATAGATTAAGAGAGGGAGTAAGAGAAATGGGGAGAGAGCTATGGAGAGAGTAAGAGACCAAGATGGAGAGCTAGAGATAGAGAGGGAAGGAGAGAGAAATGAGGAGAGAGAAATGAGGAGGGAGAGAGAGATGGAGAGAGACATGGAAAAAGATTAAGAGAGATGTTGAGATGGAGAAAGTGAGAGAGAGAGGGGGGAAGAGACAGAGAGAATGAGGGGTATAGAGAGAGATGTGAAGAGAGGGAGAAAGATATAAAGATAGAGAGAGAGAGAGGGAGGGAGATGGAGAGATACGAAGAGAGAGATGGAGAGATAGATAAGGTGTGAAAGAAAGATAGAGGGAGATAGAAAGAATGAGAAAGTGAGAGAGTGAGAGAGAAAGATTGCATGAGAAAGAGATTTTAAAAGATAGAAGGAAAGAAAGAGATATAGAAAGTCTCGAAGAGAATGAGAAAGAGGTAGAAATACAAAGAGAGAAATTTATATGTGTGTGTGTATATATATATATATAGATATATAGAGAGGGAGAAAGAAAGATAAAAAGAGTGTTAGGCAATTTTTCTTATGCATTTATGATTTCACAGATTTAGAATGAGAGAACAATAAAAAGATAGCAAATGATATTTATATATCCATAACCACAATCCAACAAAGCCATGATAGAATCAAAAGTACAGAAGAAAACATGAAATAACATGGTTCACTAGTAGTTCAACATGACTAGCCTCATCTATTAGAAAAATGCGTATGCATTTATAGATTATAACCAAATCAGAAAGTTCCTACAGTTTGTGAGCAGAAACAGTCATGATGAAAAATCGTGCATATAGGAGAAAACGGAGATGAACAGTTCCACATACAAAATTACAGCAGCGAAAAAAACAGAAATAAAAAATGATTATATCAATAACGGAGTGGGTCGGATCACTCGGATGGACGAAGTTCTGCTCCAAAAATTGCTTCGGTCCTCTACCCGGGCAGCGAGACTTCCATTATTGTGTTATTGCTGCATTCCCAACCTTTCAATATTTTATTTCCTGCACTAACAAAATATTGAAAAAAAAATTATTTTAGTTATACAAAATAGATTTAACAATCTCCACCTTAATTTTTTTTGCATGCAGATAGACAAACACTCTCTATGAACTGTTAGTCCAAATAAGACTACATCTAATTTGATATGTTTAGTAAATCAAGACAATGTCTTAACTTATTTAGAGTAACAAGGTTGGTAAACATGTCAACTGGATTATCAGAAGTTCCAATCTTCTTTACTTGTACTCTCTTCTCAAATTGAAGGAAATGATATTGCACATCAATGTGCTTTGTCCTCTCATGGTGCACTTGGTCTTTTGCTAAAGAAATAGCACTAAGGTTGTCACAGCAAATTGTTGCAACCTTTTAATAAAGACCAAGGTCCTTGAAAAAACTTTTCAGCCATATCTCTTCCTTCCCAACTTCAGTCAAAGCCATATACTCTATTTAGTAGAAGATAATGTAATAGAAGATTGTAGTGTGGCTTTCCAGCTAACTACAGAACCACATACAGTGAAGACATAAATAGTCATTAACTATCTACTGTCAATATCTCTTGCATAGTCATAATCAGAATATCTTACCAACATGAGTTCAGATTCATTACCAAATATCAGACTAACTTTAGAAGTTCCCTTGAGGTACCTAAGTATCCTCTTAATAGCTTTCCATTGCTCTTGACTAGGGTTTATCATAAACCTACTCATTACACTTATTGCATAAGCAATATCAGGTCGAGTGCATACCATAAGATACATGTGGCTCTCGACAGCACTAGAATAAAGAACCATAGACATTTGTTCCTTATCAGAGTCAGATTGGAGGCAAAATTCTAATGTTAAATAGAGGTTAGAACTAAATGGTGTGGACAGAGACTTACAAGAAGTCATTCCAAATCTAGATAGAATTTTTTTGAATATATTGTTTCTCTGAAAGAAATAATTTTTAAAATTTTATCTCTGGATATTTCCATGCCCAAAATTTGTTTTGTCCTCCAAGATCTTTCATATCAAATTTAGAACTGAGATATTTTTTTTCCTAAATATTAGATTTATTTTTGGCAATAATAAGCATATCATCTACATACAATAGCAAGTAGATATATGACTCATCCTTTTTCCTTTTGAAATAAACATAGTAGTCATGATCACACATATTGTATCCATGACTAGTCATGAAATAGTCAAATCTCTTATACCAATAATGGGGAAACAGCTTATGTTTATAAAGGGACTTCAGAAGCTTGCACACATGGGGTTCCTTACTTGATACCTCAAAACCCTCAGGCTGGCTCATGTAAATTTCTTCATCCAGATCTCCATGAAGAAAAGCAGTTTTAATATCTAGTTGCTCAAGTTCAATGTCCTAATGTGCCACTAATGCTAGAAGCACCCTGATTGAGGTATGTCTAACTACATGAGAGAATATCTCATTATAATCAATACCCTCTTTCTGACTGAACACTCTTGCAACTAGACGTGCCTTAAACTTTACACCAATAGCTATAGAGGCATCATTTTTCTTCTTGAAAATCCATTTGCAAGAAATTATTTTTCTCCCTTTAGGTTTAGGTACAATAAGCCAATTACCATTCTTATGAAGAGATTCAATCTCTTCATTCATGACAACTAACAATGACTCAAATTCATGACATCTAATAGCATTCATTTAGGAGGGTGGTTTGGAAATATCAATCTCTTTCAGCAACTATAGGGCAAACCCTACAAATTCATCAAAGCTGAATCTCAAAGGAAATACCTTCACCCTCCTTTTTCTATCCCTTGAAATGTAGTAGGGAATAGACTTTTCAGGTGCAAATTCAAGATCATGTTCAGTAATAGACTTAGCATCATTTTCATGATTAACTATTGTTTGTCTAGAGACAACAGGCATCCTACCTAGAGCTACAGATTTAGATTTTAGCTCTACCTTAAGTTCTGCTTGAGGAACATTAGGTAACTGGATAGGACAAGGTACTTGTCTTAAGATGACACTTTCATCAAAGGTGACACTCCTAGAGAGAATCATTCTCTTTTCAGATGGTGACCAGATACTGAATCCCTTGACTCCATCACCATATCATATAAATATTCCATTTCTTGCTAATGGTTCAAGCGTACTATCATTTATATGATAGTAAGCAACACACCTGAATACTTTCAGATTAGAATACTATGTAGGTTTATCAGTTCACACCTCAAATGGAATTTTAAAATTAATTCCAATTGTGGTGATCTATTTATCAGATGACATGCTGAATTAATAGCTTCAGCCCAAAACTCCTTTTCTAAGCCTAATTGAAAGAGCATGCATCTAGTTCTCTCCAAAAAAGTTTGGTTTATTCTTTCAACAGATTCATTCTGTTTAGGATATTTTGTGTCTAGCTATACCTTTGTCCTTACAAAATTCCTCAAATTCTGATGAACAAAATTCTAGACCATTATATGTTCGTAACAGTTTAACCTTCTTTTGTGTTTGGTTTTCCACTAAGCTAACCCACTGTTTAAACTTTATAAAAGTTTCAAATTTTTGTTTCATCATGAATGCCCAGGACATCCTGGAATAATTATCAACTAAACATAAATAAAATCGAGCACCCCCAAAAGAAGTGACTCTAGAAAGCCCCCAATAGTTAGTATGGATATAATTCAAAATACTATTTGTATAATGTATAGCCTTATCAAGCTTTATTCTATGTTTCTTACCAAATACATAATGATCACTGAAATTAAGTTTACTAATTTTATGACCAACCAGAAGGTTACAATCAGAGAGAATCCCCATACCTTTATCTTTTTAATGTGCAAGCCGCATATGTCATAGTTTGGTAAGATCAACTTCATCTTTAGATGTTGGCTCTCAGTATGTGACAGCAATAGCTCCTGTCACTGTGAAAACCTAATGTGTGTATAGCATTTAACTCTTCTGCCCCTTCAGTATGACATCATCTCCTTGGTGAACATTTAGTATTCCCTCAACACCACTGAATGTGCATCGCTAATCATCTAGAATACCAAGAGAAATGAGATTCATTGTCATTTCAAAAACATACCTTGCATTTGAAAAAGAGACTATCCGGCCATCATATGTTCTCAGACTTATTATGTCATTTCCAACCACCTTACATTGTTGGCTATTCCCCACCACTTCATGGCCAGCTTCTTTCATGTTAAATTTGTTGAATCACTCCAAGTGAGTGCTTATATTATAGGAAGCCCAAGTATCCAAGATCCAGATATCTGATCTTACAACCATTGTAGAGGTTACCAGCACAAGATCTTCTCCATCATCCAAGTCATCAAAAGCCACGGTAGCAGCGGGTGAAGGATTAGACTGACTATGTTGTTCTAGTCTTACTTTCTTCTTTGGGCATTCAGTTTTCCAATGTCCTTTTTGTATGTAGTAGTGACAAGTGTCACCCTTTTTTGACATATTCTAAATCGTGTTTACCTTCTTCTTGAATGGAACAAGTTGTTACCTTCTATTTGTCACAACTAATCTAGCAGGATGTTGTTCAATTTGTTCAACCGTAGCCTTCTACCTCATCTCTCTAGAGTGTAGGGTAGGCCGAACATCCTCTAGAGTGATCTCCTCCTTTCATACTATTAGTGATTCCATGTAATTCTCATAGGAAGCAGGAAGAGTGACTAAGAGCAGAAATGCAGCATCCTCATCTTCTACCTTAGCATCCACATGTTTAAGGTCCATGAGAATGTTGTTTAAATCATCAAGATGCTTCTTTAAATAAGTTCCCTCTTAAATCCTGGGTGTTAACAGCCTCCTCTTCAATATAAGCTTGTTCATTAATGATTTAGTCATATACAGTAACTCAAGATGAGCCGCAGTCCTGCGAAAGATTTTTCATCTACTACCTCAGGAAAGACTTCATCAGACAAGCTTAATAGAATGGTGGAGTGAGTTTTTTCTCCACGTCTCCACGTCTCCACGCCTCAGCCTCTGTTATTCCAAGAGCATCAGTAGTGTTAGGACTTAAACCTTAAACAAGAGGACTCCAAATATTGAAATTCTTCAAATGTGCCTACATTTTAATCTGCCACATACTAAACCCATTTCTACCGTTAAACATTTCGATCGTGGTGTTTATGGTTTAAGCTATTTCAATAGAATATTGTGTTACAGAAAAAAAACACAAAATCTGATGGCACAATTTCTCATAAAATTTTTAAAACCCAATGTGATACTAATTGTTAGGCAACCCCACTTCCACGTTTATGATTTTAGAGATTCAGATGAAGAGAAAAACAAAAAAATAGCAAATGGTATATATATCCACAACCACAAATGCAACAAAGCCATGACAGAATCAAAACAACAACAGAAAATACGAAATAACATGGTTCACTAGTCATTCAACATGACTAGCTACAACCACCAGAAAAAATGCTTATGTGTTTATAGATTATAACCAAATTAAAAAGTTCTTATAGTTTATGAGCAGAGATAGTCAAGACCAAAAATCACGCAGAGAGAGAAAATGGAGATAAACAATTCCACATGCAAAATTATAGTAGCCAAAAAATAAAAATAAAAAATAATTTATATCAATAACGGAGTGGGTCGAATCACTCGGATGGATCGGGTTATGTTCCAAAAATTTTTTCTACCCTCTGATCGGGCAGCGGGACTCCCGTTATTGTGTTATTACTACATTTTCAACCTTTCAATATATTATTTCCTACACTAATAAAATATTGAAATGGAAAAATATTTAGGTTATACAAAATAGATTTATCAAAACAAAATATATATACAACGAGGGGTACAAAGAGAGAGTGAATAAAAAGTGCAACATAGAGAGAGAGAGAGGGTCACAAAGAGAGGGGGAGAGAGATGGAGAGAGAGATTGATATATAGAGAGAGAGATGGTAAAAGATACAAAGAGAGAGAATGATATAGAGAGATAGAAAAGGAAAGAGAGATAGAAACGAAGAAATAAAGATAGAGAGATGGAGAAAGAGAGAAATAAAGAGAGAGAGAGAGATATATATATATATATATATATATATATATGGAATGATGGATAGAGGGAGAGAAGGGGTAGAAGGGGGAAGAGGTAGAAAGAGAGAATGAGAGAGGGATAGAGGGGGGAATAGGTAGAAAGAGAGAATGAGAGAGGGGTAGAGGGGGGAATAGGTAGAAAGAGAGAATGAGAGAGAGTGAGAGAGATGGATAGAGATTGAGAGAGAGAGACACGCAAATTGAGATAGGGAGAGAGAGTGAGATGAAGAGAGAGAGAGAGAGAGATACGGAGAGTGATAGAAAGTGAGATGGAGATATGTGTGTGTGTGTGTGTGTGTGTGTGTGTGTGGACAGATAAAGAAGAGTTGGGCAGAGAGATAGAAGAGAGATATTTAGAGAGAAGGAGAGATGATGAGATAGTGAGAGAGGGATATGATGAGAGAGATTATGGGAGAGATTAAAAGAGAGGGAGGGAGGGAAAGATGAAAGTGAGAGAGAGTGAAAGATGTATATAGAAAGAAATGGAGAGAGAGAGAGAGAGATTGATAGATAGATAGACCAAAAGAGAGAGGGGGAGTAGGGAGAAAGATGGAGAGAGATGGAAAGAGAGATATGGAGTTCGAGTGAGAGAGGGAGATAGAGAGAGAGAAAACTGGAGGGAGAGGGAGAAAGAGATAGATTGCAAGATAGAGTGAGACGAAGAGAGAGGGAGCAAGAGATGGAGAGAGGGATTGATTGAGAGAGAGAGAGAGATAGAGAGATGGAGAGATAAAAAGATAAAGAGAAAAGGAAAGGGAGAGGGAGTGTGATGCATAGAAATAGAGAGAGATGGTGATAGAGAGATAGAGAAATAGATAAAAGAAAGGGAAGAGAGAGAGATGGAAGAGAGAGAGAGAGAGAGAGAGATGGAGAGAGTGAGAGAGTTGAAGAGAGTGGGAGAAAATAGAAAGATTGAGGAAGAGAGAGAGAGAGAGAGAGAGAGAGATTGAGAGATATAGAGAGATATAGAGAGTGAGTGGGAGTGATATTGAGTGATGAGAGAGAGTTGGAGAGAGAGTGATGGAGAGAAAGAGATGGAGAGAGAGAGAGATGGATAGAGAGAGAGAGATGGAGAGAAAGACAGAGAAAGTGTGTGTGTATGAGTGAGTGAGTGAGATTGAGAGAGGGTGTGAGAGAAAGAGAGATAGACAAGGTGAAAGAGAAAGAGCTGAGAGTTATGGGGGAGAGATATGGAGAGGGAGACAGAGAGTAAAATAAAAAGATAGATAGAAAGAGATGGTACGGAAGAGAGAGAGAGAGAGAGATAAAGTGAGAGAGGGAGTCGAGAGAGAGATGGAGACAGAGAGAGAGAGAGAGAGAGAGAGAGAGAGAAATGAAGAGAGAAAGAGAGATGTAGATAGATGGAGAGAGAGAGAGAGAGAGAAATAGAGAGATGGAGAGAAATGGAGAGAATGAGAGATAGAAGGAGAGATGGTTAGCGATGGAGGGAGAAAAAAATACATGGAGAGAGATAGAGAAAGAGAGATGGAGAAAGTGAAAGAGACAGTGTGACAGAGAGAGAGATGAGATAGAGATAGAGATAGAGCGAGAGTTATAGAGCAAGGGTAGAAAGATAGCAACGGGTAGAGAGAGAAAAATGAAAAGAGATAGTGAGAGAGGGAGATGGAAAGAGAGATCAAGATAGAAAGAGAGAGATGGAGAGACTGTGTGTGTGTGTGTGTGTGAAAAGAGAGATAAATATAGAGAGTTTGTGAGAGAGAGAGAGAGAGGTAGAGAGAGAGAGAGAGAGGAAAGGAGAGAAAAAGAGAGGGGGAGAGGGGGGGAAGAGGGGGAAAGGGGGATGGAGGGAGGGAGATAGAAAGACTCAAAATGAGAGAGAGAGAGAGAGATGGAGAAAGAGAGATGGAGAGAGCGGGGGAAAGAGAGGAAGAGAGAGGGAGGGAGGGAGAGAGATGGAGAGAGGGGGGTGAGAGATGAGATAGATGGATAGAGAGATAAATAAAATATAGAAAAGTGGAGATTGATAGAAATATAGAAAGATATATGTGTGTGTGTATATATATATATAATGAGCATTAGAGAGTGAGAGATAGAAAAAGCATTAGAGAGTGATGGAGAGCAAGAGATCAATAGAGAGAGAGAGAGAGAGACAAAAAGTAAGGGATTCAATTGACAAAGAGAGATGGTAAGACAAAGAGATATGGTAAGACTGAGAGAGAATAAAAATTAATAGAGAGAGATATAAGTGGGAGGAAATGAAGAGAGAGGGGGAGGTATAGAATGAGAGAGAGAGAGACTTAGAGAAAAAATGAAGAAATAGATAAACGGTTAGAGAGATGGATAAAGATAGAGAGAGATTGAGATAGACAAATAGAAAAAGATAGGGAGAGAAACAAATGGAGAGAGATAGAGAGAGAAACATATGAAGAGTACAGAAAGGCAAATGGATAGAGAGAGAGAGAGAGATGGTGATAGATATAGTGAGATGGAAAGATAGAGAGATATGGACAAAGAAAGATAAAGGTAAGGAGAGATAGAATGAGATGAAGAAATGGAGAGAGAAAGATAGATGGAGAGAGAAAGATAGATCGAGGAAATAGTAATGAAGAGATAGAGACGGAGACATGAAGACAGAGAGAGAGAGAGAGAGAGAGAGAGAGACGGATGGATAGAAAGTGATGAAGAGTGAGATAAAGAAAGAGATGGATGCAGAGAGCGAGAGAGAGAGAGAGATTAAAAGAGAGAGAGATAGATAGTTAGAGAGAGAGTTGAGGAGAGAGAGATGAGTATAGAGAGATGAAGAAAGTGTGAGAGGGTGAGGGATAGAGAGAGATGAAGAGAAAGTGTGAGAGATATAGATGAAGAGAGCGAGTGAGAGAGAGATGAAAAGTGAGTGTGAGAGATAAAGATAAAAAGAGATGTTGGTATAAAGAAATGAATAGAGAGAAATAGAGAGAGAGAGAGAGAGACTGATAGAGAGATAGAGACAGAGAGAGAGAGAGATGAAGAGAGAGTGTGAGGGAGATAGAGATATACCGAGAGAAAGAGGGAGAGCAAGATAAAGAGAACGAGGGAGACAGAGATAGAGAGAGAGAGATATATATATATATATATATAGTGATAAAAAGAGTGAGAGATAGATAGATAGAGAGAGAGTGATAAAGAGAGTGAAAGATAGATAGAGTGAGAGATAGAATGAGAGATAGTTGAATATAAATTTTTATATTTCTTTTTTGGATTTACTCATTTACATTTTCTTTGTTTAATTTTTTTTGTCATATTACTTTGAGTTTGAGGCTTGATTCTTGAATATTAATTTTTTTTGTGATTTGCATTGGTTTATATTAATATGTAAGTTTTATTAATTCATACATAGTTGGTATTTAAATTTTAGTTGTTTATTATACTAAACTTTATGTTTTATTTAATTTTATAAAATAAAATTTTAAAATTTTATTATTTATTATATTTAACAATTGACTATTAACTGAAAACTATCTAAGTAATTAAGTATTAATAATTGAATAACTAAATTTTAAATTATATAATATTTTTAATATTCTGTATTAAAATAATTAAAAATTTTCAAATTGACCCGAACTAAGCCCAAACACAGCCCAATGCACAAAACCTGGCCACCTATCTCGCCCGAACCGGACGTACTGGCCTGTCCAAGCCCAACCTGGCATGGTACAGTTACTATCACATCACGGTGGCCCTATTAGGCCACCTAAAATCGGGATGGCCCAGCCCATCCCTTTTAGCACCTCTAGGCATGCAACAATAGTGCTTTTATTTCACTCCAATTAGTTAACCAACTTGTCCGTAACTTGAATTTAAATGTTAGCATTCTATTAAGGGCATTCAAATCATTTATATGAAAGTACAATATAATATGTTTTTTTATAAAAACAGATCATTTCAATACTAGTGCAATTTTCATATCATTCTTTTTGTAATCAATAAATTTCTTAAATTTCTTAACTTAAATTAACTTATAATTCATTTCACAATTTATTTGTATTAAATCAATTTGAAAGAATTCAATATGTAATTTAAACATTTTGGAGATAGAGATTCAAAATAATGAGAGAAATGTGTAGAACAAACTCAAAATATTTGGGACTTTGACTCCAATCCTTTGAAATCTCAATTTCAGTTCGGGCTTTCCTCTTCACTATCCCCTATTAGAATGAAATTAAAAAAAATATTATTTATGTATGCTAGTAAATTTGGTTATGGTTGCTTTTCGGAGCTTAATTTCTTGAAACTCAAGTTATGGCATTTAATGCTAACATAATTAGCTCACTATATCATCTACTATTATTCTTGATTTCTGATGTCCTTTATATTTATAATTTCACAAAATTCATTCAACTAAATTATTCTATTAGAAGTCTAGTTTACCCACAATTTTGAATCACTCAAATTGGATGAGTGGAACTCAACTTATGACAAAAACACTACAACTAAACCCAAAACAATACGGCTACACGAAACTCACCTTTAAGAACATATTCGGGAGCTTTATTGTTATAATTTTTTTCTGATTCATTCTATACATTTGTAGCTATATCTTTTATGGTTCTTTACCAATTAAAATCACTTCATTTGGATAGGTATAATGAAAACTATGGCCAAAACAAAAACAGAGGTTTTTCTCCAAACCCAAAAACTAGAAAAGAGGTGCTAGGGTTTGATTTCTTACCTCAATTCTCTTTCAAACTTCAATACTAAGTATCCTCCTTGTTCTTGAGCACTTTAGCCTTTGATTTTTATAAAATTTTCACAAATCTTCACATTCACAAACTCTAGCTCTCTAACCTTTCCTGTAAAACGAAAATTACTTAATTAGAGGAATGTCTCTCCAAGGCCAATAATTTTGAAGGAGCTTGATGCTCTGCCTTTACTTTTTGACATACCAAATATTTGGTAATGAACTGAAACATATTTTTTCATTCCAAACCACCAATACGAAAATTTTAAATCTTGATAATCTTTGTGCTACATAGGTGTATAGAAAAAGATCTATTATGTGCTTCGCCTAGAATGGCTTTCTTAAATTCACTATCATTGGGTAGAACACCCTATCAGTATAATATAGGGATCCATCTTCTTTTTTTGTAAACTCTATTTCTTTTCCTTCTCCAATCTGATTCACTATGGTATAAATTTTTTTTTATCATTTTTTTTGTGCTTCTAGCACTCGATTCAACAAATTCAGCTTGCTATCAATTCTACCACTACTGTACAATCATGTGATAAAGACAAATGGGCATTCAACACTCATTGTATTTGCATTGATTTTTTACTTAATGCATCTACCACTACATTGGTCTTTCCTGGGTGATAGTCAATCACACAAACATAATCATTTATCACTTAAATCCATCTACGTTGTCTCAAGTTAAGCTCTTGTTGCGAGGGCAAAAACTTAAGACTTTTGTGATCCATTTATAGATTTCAAATAGGTCATCCCTGGAACAATATGGTTCATTGGAAGGCAGGCCCGGCATAGCCTGTAGCCCAAAATTAGCCTAGATTTGGGGTGGTTCAGGCTGGTTCTAGGTTTAGATAATTCTTAACCTAGAATTGGAAAATTGGGATTGTGCAAAACTATTGCCCGTCGAGTGTCACGGATTCGCCCTTAATGCATTGCCCGTGTTATGTCCATGTGTCAGGCACTCGGGTCATGCCTGCAAGGCACACCAGCTAAATTTTCTCGGCACGGCACGACATGAGTTGTGTTGAGGGTCTACCCAACACGGCCCAAGCACAGTCCTAGACCGTGTCATGCTAGGCTAGGCTAGGCTGAATCGGGCCAAACTTCGAGTCAAACCCAAGCCGCCCACCCCATTTGACACCTCTGGATCTATATAGATGAAACACTTTTCTTCATAAAGATAATGTCTCCAAATTTTTAATGCAAATACAATTGTAGCTAATTCTTCATCATGTGTATGGTAGTTCTTTTCATTTGGATTCAACTTCCTTGAAACATAAGCTACCACTTTACCCTCTTGCACAAGGACACATTCAAGTCTGTTTAATGATACATCGCTAAATCACATATTTTTTATTATAGGTATGTTGTGTGAGAACTGGAGTCTCGATTAAAAATGTTTTAAATTTCTCAAAGCTACTTTGACATTTTTCACTCCATTCATACTTAACATTTTTCTGAAGTAATTTTGTCATTGGTGCTGCAATCATCGAAAATCCCTTTACGAACCTTTAGTAGTAACCTGCTAACTCTAAGAAACTACATGCTTATGTGATATTTCTTGGTGGTCAATTCACTAATCACCTCCATTTTCTTTGGGTCCACCATCCACATCCACTCAGATTCCTTCTTCTGATAAATGTTTCAAGGACGGACATTTCTTTTATCCAAAATTCACACTTACTTAACTTGGCATTTAATCTTTCTTTTCTCAAGGTTTCTAGCACCAACCAAAGGTGTGTATCGTGCTCTTCCTGACCCTTTGAATACACAAGAATTTCGTCAATAAACACTACAACAAATTAATCTACATAAGGTCGAAAGATATGGTTCATTAAGTCTATGAATGCCGCTAGAGCATTTCTTAACCCAAATGGCATTACAATGAACTCGTACATATCATGTTCTGAACACCAACTTATGCACATCCATATCTTTAATCCTCAATTAATGATACCTTGATTGCAAGTCAATCTTTGAAAATGTACTTGCACCTTTCAATTGATTGAACAAGTCATTAATCCTAGGTAATGGATATTTTTTTTCATTGTTATTTTATTCAATTGCCTATAATCAACACAAAACCTAAGTGTACCATCTTTCTTCTTAATAAAGAACACTGGCACTCCCCATGGTGATACACTTGAATGAATAAATCATTTTTCTAATAATTCTTATATCTGAAACTTCAATTCTTTTAACTCCATTGGAGCCATTCAATATGGTGTAATGGCTCTCAGAGTGGCACCCAAAACAATGTCAATTGCGAACTCAATCTCTATTTTTGGAGGCAATCCTGGTAGCTCCTCCGGAAACATATCCAAATAATCACTCACTATGGGGATGTCTGATAAACTAGGCTCCACCTTTTTCATATATATCACATATGCTAAGTAGGCATCACACCCCTTTTCTAACCATCATTATAGCAGTAGTGGCGGATATAACATTAAAGAGGTCATTCGATCTCTCGCTAATAAATGCCACTTCTTTTCCACTTGGTGTTGATAAGGTCACTAGTTTCATTTTACAATTAACTATCACTTGGTGTCGGGACAACCAATCCATCCTCAATATTACATAAAACTCTCTATAGAACAACTCAATCAAATCTCCAGGAAACTCATACTCTCATATTTTAATGGGGCAATAATTATAAACTCTATTCACAATAACATTATGCCCAAGTGGATTTGTTGCCAAAATATCATACGTAGTTTGACTCTTTAGTAAACTACTAAACTTGGAATGGTAGTACAAATGTAAGAATGGGTTGAACCTAGATCACTCAATGCATGTAATTATTTATCAAGGATATAAAAATTACCAACTATCATGTTCGGTGCATATGTCTTCCATTGCCTTAATTGCATATGCTCTAGCTAGAGCATGAGCATCTTGTCTAGTCACAATCTATGTCACTTGTCAAAATACTAGGTAATGCAATATTCTTGTTGCCTTTCTGTAATGATGAAGCATAGCCCTCAGTATGTGGTATGATAAAAGAATGAGCTATAAGACAATCTTTTATCTTGTGCTCATTGGATACATAAGCAAAACAAGTATATGTTAGTTTCTAACACTCTCTATTATGTCTCCTCCCACAATGGGCACAAAAAAAAGTCTAGTCCCCTCGAAGGACCTCTTGGTACACAATAAAAGCAACTGACGGCACTGGTAGAACTTTCTTACTATTGGAAGACTGAGTTGATCCATGAGCTGTAAGTAGATTAGAACCATGTGGTCCTCTAATTTTTTTATGATGCTATTGGTGGGAATTTAATTAACCAAGGTTTTTCTTACCCTATCTTCTTTCTTTTCTTTCATTTTCCTTCCCCTTTGCTCTTTCTACATTCAAAGCACATGTCACAATCTTGGAAAAGTCATCATGACAAAATCTTGTGACATGTGCTCGAATATAGTCATGAAGAGCATCTTCAAACTTGTTGCATTTTTTTTCTTTAGCCACTATTATATCGGAAGCATACTTGCTCAACCGAGTGAATTCTTTCAGATATTCGGTGAAACTCATCTGTCTTTGTCTCAAATTATAGAATTATATTCTCATATTGTTCAAGTAAATGCGACCAACATATTGCTTCTTGAATTCAACCAGGAATAATTCCCATGTAAATGATGCGGTCCTAGTCATGGAAACCCATCATTGATAAGCCTCATCTTGTAGAAGTGAGGTTGGACATTCTAATTTCTATTTTGTTATACAATCCATTTGCACAATCATTCACTTGGTCCTCTCGAGCCAATACTTTGCCATAAAAGGCTCATCATCTTTCTTTCCCTGAAAATCTACTGGTCGGTTCTTTGTCATTCTCTCAATGGCTGACCATTGGGAAGTATCTATAGTCAGTTTTACTACTCCTTGTAGTGCTAGAGCTATCTGTTGGAGGATGTCCATCACATCTTATGTTGCTTGACCTTGGTCATTCATTGATGGAGAATGGGATGCTTGCCCCCCTTCCACACTCACAGGACTATTTGAGTAGCTTCTTGAGTCACCTTCGACCCTACCGGATCTTGAACTATCCATTGCTTACTTATTAAGATCGAAAAGATCTACATTAGACTTATGTCATCCTTTTTATGCAAATGCAATGCATGTCATAAACATTTTGAAAAATCCTTTAACAAAAATATGTCAAAATCATTTATAGAATCGCCTAAACCTTTTCTCTGATACCACTAATTGTAGCATCCCATTCTTGGCCCGACCTGATTAGCAGATTCAAACCAAGCCTAGGATGCTATTCATTTCATTTAACTAAACTTATAAAAAACATAATATATCATTTAGGACAATATTCCATTTCATTTAAACATTTCAAACACGTGGAAATATTTCATTTCATCAGGCACAAAGGCCTTTACAAAGTTTTGCTGAAACTATTTCAATTTGATAGGCTCATAAGCATTTACATTTAACAAAAATAAATAAATAAATATAGGTGTTCCATGCTCATTGAAAATAATACACAAAAAAGTTTCAAAGTTTAACTCTTTTGATCTCAAAACATCAAATGATAAAAAAAATATAGGATGAATGCATATGACGGAATATATACTTTAACTCCGCAGCTTTCTCGATGACTCTACGTCCCTTGATCTTGTCTCTCTTTCTTGTTCACTAGGTGTCTGCACATAAATAAAAACTACACGCTAAGTATTTTTATGCTTAGTTGTTCTATATAGTTCTCTCTTTATTTTAGATAAAATCAAATTATTCAATTTCATAAGATAATGTTTCCATACTTCTTTAAATGATCAACGCAGCACAATACATACATAAAGATATATTTTTATTTAATTAAATACAATTCATTGGTTAACTAAAACTATGCATTTTCATGTGTAACAAATCATTCAAATCATAAATTATGTACTTTTAGACCTTATCAAAATTTACCCATGCTTTCAGCACACAGGATAACGAACCACCAGCATGATCTTGCTAGGCTATAGGCTGATATAAAAATAATGATTTCATAAAAATATATACTCTGTTGTACACTACTGATACTCTCTCATTGGGCTGTGGATCGGTATGCCTGGAGGTGTCAAACTGGCACAACACGATACATACCCATGCCATTGCCAGTGTTGGGCTTACTTACGTCTCGACCAATACCATTTTGTGCCTAGGTCAACCAGGCCATGTGTCGGGCCAGCCATGGCCCGGTATAATGGCCCGTGAGTATGCATTTTCAACACAAACTGAATGGTGCCCCGACCCAGCCCCACCCCGAAGCACGACGAACAGACAGTCGACCCCTAGCCCGACGGATCTGAAATTTTATTGAGCCCGTAACTCGACCTACCCTACACATGGTGTTTTTTGCCCAGTCTACCAGCTCGAGCCTGATTGTTCTATAAGTCGAAGCTTCTGGAACCAATGACCTTTCGAGTCAGTTTCACAGTCGAACTGACCCAATTGTCCAAAAAAAATTCAAATCCAAGCTGTTGGATTTTCCTCCAATGGTTATCAGGCAAAATTCAATGGCTCTAAAGATTCTGCCTGATTTTTAATTTTTAAAAATAAAAAAATCAAATATATATATATATATTTTAAAAATATAACCCTCCCCCCCCTATTCAAAGATTTATGTTTTCAAAACATAAATCTTTCTCTCTCTAATTTTCTCTATCTTGGGCTCTTGATTTCGGTTTTAACATTTTTTCTTTCGAGACTCGGGTGTTGTGTGGATCATGGAGCATGTGTGGTGTAGACATAAAATAATGAATGTTTATGCATTGCGATTTATGAGTATTTTTTTTATTTATTAATTTTTAAGTTTTAAATTTTAAAATCAAAAATCTTCTTCTCTCACCTAGTCCTAATTCCTAGTCCTAAGTCGAATCAAAAAAATAGAAAATAAAAAAAAAGATAAATAGTAATTTTTATTATGAAAATGAAATTTATTATAATTTAGATAACAAAACCCCTACGGAAAGGTTTCAAGGTTACCAAAAATTTTGGTTTCTTAAGTCTCCTCGACCCAAATATCTAAAAAATAAAAAACTAGAACATTAATAGTTTGGACTCACTTTAATATAATAAAATAAAAAAATATTAGGAGTGCCAAAGAAGAATCAGCATAGTACAAATATTATAAAAGAGTTTTAAGCTGTAAGAGTTCATGTGGGACTGGGCACCTTAAGATGCATGCCAAACTATACACCAAAAAACATGGTGTATTAGATCATAGGAAAACCCAACTCAGCAGTGGGTTATTTGAGGTTAGATCCATTCCAGCCTCAAAGTTTTCTCCCTTCATATACCACAATGAGTTAGGGAGGAAAGGCATGGCCAAATAGATCACCATGATGGGTCTTTCGATTAGGTTTTCGGAGGATCCAATGGTAGTCAGTATCATGGAAATAAATTTTAGCTTGTATATCGTATCATTCCTAGGTTCACATCAAGGAACGTCTAAAATATTAAAAATTAGAAAAATAAATAATAATTAATGAATTTAAAAAATATAGTGGAGTGGTATCTGTGATGTCCAATATCTCGACTAGTCATGACAATACATATTATGCATGTCTCACCACCCACTATGTAGGTTCTAAATGGACAATAAATAAAAAAAATTGGATTCTCTAAGATTCTTCATCCTCATGATGGCTAAACTATTTTTGAGTGTATGAAAATCTTTTGAGAATATAAAATTCAAAATAAAATATTTAGTATCACATTCGATAATGCATCTAATAATAGAGTATCAATTAATATGTTTATTAGGAGTATTAGAGATAGACCATTAGAAGAGATTTTTCATGTTAGATGCATGTGTCATGTCATTAACCTGATAATACAAGTAGGGATAAATATGTGTGCCTCCACTTTAGAAAACATATGTAATTTGCTAAAATAACTTTGCACGCCCCGTAAACATTAGGAGTTCAGTAGTCTATGTTTGTAGGTTGGTCTAAAGAATAAGAAATTCCAATTGGATGTGAGACATTATTGGAATTACACATATCTTATGTTGGAGTCATATTAGATACGAACATGTGATATACTATGTCAATAGTAAGAGTGATGAACTTAATAATGGCGACACTAACTGGGCCACAAGAATTTCATTTATGAAATTTCTAAAGAATTTTTATGACATGGCGAACATGTGTTCATCAGTTTATACTTCCATGACTAGCATTTCTATTATGTGCATATGCAACATTAGTAGCATATTTAGAAAGTTTCGAGATGACCTGATACTTAGTGATATGGTTCTAGAGATGGAAACCAAGTACTTAAAAGTACTAATCCACTATTACATCTCTTTATTGTCTGGCTGGCTACAAGGACCCTAGGGTTAAGGTGGAAGGGGTAGAAAATATTTTGATATACATATCCTCATGTATGAACTAGGAAGGCCCACCTGAAGGGTTCATTCACATGAAATTGGCTGAGCTCTTTACAGACTACAATACTAGGTATGGTAATAGTAGTAATGAGGCTCTAAGTACGGATATGGATAACATATTTAGAGATGATGACTTTTCCATTTAGGTAGCGAGGGGGAAGCAACGGGGTGGATCAATCGTCGAATATGAGCGAGTTGACTCGGTATTTAGATACTGATTACTGCTCGATCCAATCACATTCCGATAATAAAAATCTTGATATTTTATAGTGATAAAAAACATATGAGTCTGCCAATCCTGTGCTTTCTAAGATGGCACAGGATCTACTGACTCCTCTAGTATTGAGCGAAGCAATGGAGTCTATTTTTTCTGTTGCAGTGAATGTTATTTCAGATAAGAGATTTGGATTATGGGAAAATATTATTGAGGTATTATAATGCATGCAGGATTATGAGGATTCAAGCTTGGGAATCTAGGATCGTCCTAGGACTATAGCAAAAGCAAAGGAGTTGGTTGCTGATGATGATCTTGTGATATCGATATTGATGATGATTTGACAATTGATGACGTTAATGATTGATGGATTAAGATACTGATCTGATACATATCTTATATTATTATTTATCATATGATATAATACTGTCTACTGACAATATTTTTCATTTTTATTTTTCATTTTTATTTTTCATTTTTATTTTTCTTTTTTAGATTTACTCATTTATATTTTCTTTGTTTAATTTTTTTTGTCGTATTACTTTGAGTTTGAGGTTTGATTCTTGAATATTAATTTTTTTTGTGATTTGCATTGGTTTATATTAATATGTAAGTTTTATTAATTCAGACATAGTTAGTATTTAAATTTTAGTTGTAAATATTATTAAACTTTATGTTTTATTATAAATTTAATAAAATAAAATTTTAAAATTTTATTAGTTATTATATTTAACAATTGACTATTAACTAAAAATTATCTAAGTAATTAAGTATTAATAATTAAATAACTAAATTTTAAATTATATAATATTTTTAATATTCTATATTAAAATAATTAAAAATTTCAAATTGACCCGAAATAAGCCCAAACATAGCCCAATGCGCAAAACCCAGACACCTATCCCGCCCGAACGGGATGAACTGGCCTGTCAATGCCCAACCCGGCATGGCATAGTTACTAGCACAGCACGGTGTCCCAATTGGGCCACCTAAAATCAGGACGATCCAGCCCGTCCCTTTTGACACCTCTAGGCATGCAACAATAGTACATTTATTTGACTCCAATTAGTAAACCAACTTGTCCTTAACTTTAATTTAAATGTTAGCATTCTATTAAGGGCATTCAAATCATCTATATGAAAATACAATATAATATGTTTTTTTTATAAAAACAAATCATTTCAATACTCATGCAATTTTCATATCATTTATTTTGCAATCAATCAATTTCTTAAATTTCTTAACTTAAATTAACTTATAATTCATTTCACAATTTATTTGTATTAAATCAATTTGAAATAATTTAATATGTAATTTAAATATTTTGGAGATATAGATTCAAAATAATGAGAGAAATGGGTAGAAAAAACCCAAAATGTTTGGGACTTTGACTCCAATTCTTTGAAATCTCAATTTCAATTCGGGCTTTCCTCTTCACTATGCCCTATTACAAAAAAAAATATTATTCATGTATGCTAGTGATTTTGGTTATGGTTGTTTTTTGGAGCATAATATCTTGAAACTCAAGTTATGGCATTTAATGTAAATTAATTAGCTCACTATATCACCTACTATTATTCATGATTTTTGAGGTCATTTGGATTTATAATTTCACAAGATTATTTCAATTACATTATTCTATTAGAAGTCTAGTTTACCCACAATTTTGAATCACTCAAATTGGATGAGTGAAACTCGACTTATGACAAAAACACTACAATTAAACCCAAAACACTACAGCTACACGAAACTCACCTTTAAGAACATATTCGGGATCTTTATTGTTATAATTTTTTTCTAATTCCTTCTATACATTTGTAGATATATATCTGATGGTTCTTTACCAATTAAAATCACTTCATTTAGATGGTTATAACGAAATTTATAGCTAAAACAAAAATATTGGTTTTTCTCCAAACCCAAAAACTAGAAAAGAGGGGGTTAGGGGTTGATTTCTTACTTTAATTCTCTTTCAAACTTCAATACTAAGTATCCTCCTTGTTCTTGATCACTTTAGCCTTTGATTTTTATAGATAAATTCACAAATCTTCACATTCACATACTCTAGATCTCTAACCTTTCCTCTAAATCAAAAATTACTTAATTAAAGGAATGTCTCTCCAAGGCCAAAATAGGGTCTTTATGTCTTAAATTCCTAAGGCCTTGTTTGACTACGCATTAATTCCCTTTTCTTATTTTTTTTCCACTTTAACACTTCATTTCACATTCATTTAAATTTTATTTCATTTCAATTATACTTTGGCACTTATACTTCTCATTTATGAGTTATTAGTCCTCATTTGATATTTTTATAAATTTTATTTTAAACCCTAAATACACAATAAAAACATTACTAAAATACTATGGTATTTTTTGGGCATTACAGATAGAAAGAAAGATAGATATAGACAAAAATAAAAGAGAGAGACTATGTATGTGAATGAGACTAAGATGGGGGAGAGATATTGATTTGGATAGAAAGATATACATAAAGAGAGAGAGAGAGAGAGATGAAATGATATAGATACTAAAATAGAGAAAGAGATAGATAGATAGAAAGAGAGTGGGGGAGAATTAGAGAGAGAGAGAGATGAAGAGAGGGAGTTGCAAAGATAAAGAGATATAGAGAGAGATGAAGAGAGGGAGTTGGAGAGAGAGAGATGGAGAGAGAGAGAGAGAGAGACAAAGATAATGAGAGGGGGAGGGCTATTCAGAGAGTTATGGAGAGAGAGAGAGAGAGGTGGAGAAAGAGAGAGAAATGGAGATAGATATTGAGAGAGAAACATAAAGGTAGGGGGAGAAAGAGAAAGATGTACAGAGATAGAGATAAAGAGATGGACAAAGATAGAGAGAGAGATAGGGATAGAGAGGGGTGGAGAGAGAAGGAGGGAGGGATGGAGAGAAAGATATGGAGAGAGAGAGAGAGATTGAGAGAGAGATGGATAGAGAGAGAGAAGGAAGATAGAGAGAGAAGGAAGATAGAGAGGGAGGGAGGGAGAGATGCAGAGATATAGAGAGAGATGGAGAGAGAGTGTGTGTGTGTGACAGAGAGATATGGATATAGAGAGATTATGTGTGTGAGAAAGAGAGATGGAGATAGATAGAGAGAGACAAAAAGGAGAGAGAGAGTGAGATTTAGAGAGATAAAGAGATAAACAAATGAAGAGAGATAAACAGGGAGTGATAGAAAGAGTTAAGAGAGAGAGAAGGAAAGCAAGAGATCGATATATAGAGAGACATAGAGAAAGAGATAGAGATAGAGAAATGAACATAGAGAGAGAGATGGAGAGAGGGAGAGGTAGAGAGAGAGATGGAGAGAGAGAGAGAGGTAGAGAGAGAGAGTGTGTGTGTGTGTGTGTGTGAAAGAAAGAGGGGGAAGAGACGGGGATACAGAGAGAGAAAGAGAGAGAGGTAGGAAGAGTTATAGAGAGAGGGGTAGAAAGAGATTTGTAGAGAGAGAAAGAGAGATGAAGAGATAGAGAGAGATGGAGATTTAGGAAGAGATAGTGAGAGATTGAAAGATAGAGAGAGTGAGAGAGATGGATTGAGAGAGAAAGAAAAATGGAGAGAGACAAATTGAGAGAGGGAAAGATATCTATAGATTGAGTTGGATGGAGAGAGAGAGAGAGAGAGAAAGTGGAGAGAGTGTGTGTGATGGAGAGAGTAGAAGAAAAAGTGGAGAGAGAGAGAGAGGTGGATAGCGAGAGAGAGAGAGAGAGGTGGATAGCGAGAGAGAGAGAGAGAGAGAGGTGGATAGCGAGAGAGCGAGAGAGAGAGAGAGGTGGATAGAGAGTGAGAGAGAGAGTGGAGAGAGATAACAAGAGATGGAAAAAGAGATGAAGAGAGAAAAAGAGGTGGCGAGATAAAGAGAGATGAAGAGAGAGATATAAAGAGAGAGAGGGTGAGAGATGAAGTTAGAAAGAGGGAGAGAGTTGAAGAGAAAGTTAGATGGAGATAGGAAACATAGATGTAAAGAGAGAAGGAAAGAAACATAGGTGTAGAGAAAGAGAAAAAAATAGAGAGAGATATATATATATAAATAGATAGAGAGATGAAGAGAGATTGAGAAAATTGAAAGAGAATAGAGAGAAATTGAGAGATAAAAAGAGTGGTGTATATATATATATATATGTGTGTGAAGGGATAGAGAGAGTGTGTGTGTGGTATATAGAGAGAGAGAAAGAGGTAGATAGAGAGAGAGAGAGAGATTAAGAGAGAGGGAGAGAGAGAGAGTAAGTGAAAAAAGAATGAGACGTTAAGAGGGAGAGAATGAGAAAAAGAATAAGAGAGACATTGAGAGAGAGAGAGAGGGATGGGAAGGGATTGAGAGATGGAGAGAGAGAAAGAGGGGTGAAGATAAAGAGAGGTGGGGGAAACAATAGAAAGATTGAGAGAGATAGAGAGAGAGAGAGAGAGAGAGAGAGAGGGAAGGAGAGAGATGGAGAAAGATAGATGGAGGGAGAGAGAGAAATGGAGAGACGGAGAAAGATATATAGTTAGACTAAGAGAGATAAACTAAGAAAAAGATATATAAATAGAGAAAGAGAGAGAGGGAGAGAGAGAGAGAGAGTAAGGCAAAGAGAGAGGTAGAGATAGTTGTTTGACCATCAAGTGCACAAGCAAGTTTTGTTATCAAGTTGTGATAGAAGCATCAAGTGCATGAGCAAGTTTAGTTATCATACTGTGAGGTGAGTTGACTAGGGTGCATCAAATAATTCTAAGTTCAAATTAAATATCTAGAAAATACTTCATATGAGATAAAAATTAAGCCTACTAAATAAGACAATGCTCAAAAGTATTTGTGATGGTCCAAATCCCTCATGCGATATACCTAGCTTATCATCAATGGTAATAAAATATCATTAATATATACCATTAACATTACATATTGTTTATTTAATCAATATCAACAAAAGTAAGTATGAATTGGCAAACTTATAATTTGGCTAAAAGTAATAAGTTTTATAGAGAAATGGCTTGAACATGCCCTGAGAATGCCTTAGGCTATAAAATTCCTTCTAGAGTCTACACACTATATATTCACTCTACAATAAAAAAACCTAGTAATTACTTTAATTCCTTGGAATCATAAATCTTAGTAGGTGGTGCATATGTAGTCCACTTATGATCAACAACAATAGAAAATAATAATCTCATCGTATTAATCTTGTCCATAAGAAAAAAAGCATCCAAATAATTCACACCAAAATTCTATATAAATCCAATGACCACCAAAATGTCTTAAGTCAATCAACATTTCTTTCAAGTCTAGTCTTTACTATACACTCCAACTAATATCCCTACAAGCTTGCTTTAAGACTTTGGAACAATTTTTTTTATATTGTTGGTGGTGATTTTACTAAGTTTTTTCAACATAATATGTTGTCACCTAATGAGCCAAAAATTCATCTATGTTTTAGTCCCTTCTTTTGACATATTTTCATGTTTAGCAGATGGATTTCATGATTGAAGGATAAAAATTCATTCTTCTCACAGTTTTGTATGTTTTCAGTTAGAAGAAGGAAAATGATAGTAGAAATCTAAGAAATTGGTTAAGTTAATTGTATCTTGACAAAATCAACTTGGTTGTGTCCAAAATCTGAAGAAGAACTAAAAATCAAGTCATGACTAGTGAATGATATCGCAAGCAACAAACAGAAGAAAGAAAGACAAAGATGATCACGAAGTGTTCTTCAGGCACCAAGGTAGCATGATCTATGCAAGGTCATGAATAGAAAACTAATGTTGCAACAAAAAAGTCTTTTAGCGATGAATCTCAAGATTAAAATTTGATCATTACATCAGAATTGATTATAAAATTAGAAAGTAGTCTTGACAGCAAAATTGGTTATGATATCAGAACTTGATCTTAACAGCATAATTTATCATGATATCAAAACTTGGTCATAGCATCAAAATTAGTCATGATATCAGAATTTGGTTTTGATACTAGAATTGGTCATTACAATTGTATTTGGTCATGAAATCAAAATTACTTAGATATCAAAATTGGTCATGACATCAGAATTTGGTATTGAAAATAGATTTGATGTGATAGAGAAATGAGAAGAAAAAAAAGATTTGGAGGGGCAAGGAATTTGAAGTTTGGACAATCATTCTAGATTTTACAAAAAAAAACCTAGAAGCTAGAGCTAGCACAAACCATATAAAATGCATATTCTTCTTCATGAAATAGGGTTCAAAAAGTGATCCAGGAGACTTGTAGCTGACAACTCCACTTGGATTTTTTTTTCTTTTTCTTTTCTTCTTTTAGCATAGATCTAGAGCATATTAGCATTGATTTGAGTTGTTTTGTTTGAATATGGAACTTAACTTGTCATAATGAATGAATCTGAACAATTGTTTCTTACTTTTTATGATGTACTAGTTGTATTGTTTTTAAAATAAGAAAAAATCACATGAGAACTAATGATTTTGATAATTGCAATCACCTTATTCTTCACTATATATATTCCAGAGGTGATTATAATCCAGTAATATCTAAGTGAAATCTTCCCTAAATTGATTTAGCTATTGAGCATTTTTTTTATCTAAAGGAATTAGTGAGAGTTCTTTGGATGCAAAAGGTTAAATCTAATAAATTGGTGTTGAATTTCAAGTAACTTGTTCCCAATGTTAGATCGAATGAATTAATTCATTGTATCCTACCCTTATTTTTGGGAGGCCCTCTGAGTGACATAGAGAAAGTGATTTCGGAGGGTCACTGAACAATCTATTAAGGGTATATGTTAGGCTAATACTGGCAAACAAAGAAACTCTATCACTCAAGACACCACCTTAATCTTTAGAGTATTCATTCTCCCTGTGTTGGCTGAGATCCAATAAAGGCAAGAGAAAACTTTTAATGATTTAAAAGAAAAGGTACCAACCATTTGTAGAGATTTGCAACACTCATGCCATGGAAAGTAAGAGACATGCAGTCACTAGAAATAGGTATGAAGTATTAAGAAAGAAAATTATATAATTTTTATAAGATAGCTCAAACTACTCGTAACCACTTAGATCTTAGACTTCTATAGAAGCAAGGTAATCCTAAGCTGTGAAAGGTGATGCTACATGGATAGATCCAAGGCTACACGACAATGGTGCTTGACAGATTTTAGCTTTCCTCTAAAAATAAGTCATGCTATATACATTTATATAGATTGGCCATACCACAATACCTTTTGTCAGTGTCAGCTTCTACAAGAGAACTAATCTAGTCTAATATATCTTTGTGGATTTTTGTTGAATTTCATTTAGAGTTTTACTTCTTTAATTTTTGTTATCTTTTAGTTAGTATCTGAAAAATCTTATTTTAATGGTTCAAATGTGCAAATATTTAGTTGTTTGCATAGTTGGAAATTTAATTCTTGTCAATCTCCATAGGAATGATATTTGAACTTACATCCAATTTTTACTACTTGTATGACGTGTAGACTTGCAATGTCATAAACTAAATCCAATTATAATCTTCATGAGATAGTATCAAAGGAGAGTGATTTATTCTATACTAAAAAAGGCAATCAAGTTTTATAGCACCGTTTCCATGGATTAAAAGAATGGTTGAGCTAATATTCAGATAAAAGAGAGAAATACTAGTTTGGACATATTTTGAAAAAAAAATCACAAAATATGATTTAATAGTAGTGTATTATGAAGACACTAAACTTTTTGAGCTAATTGACACACACACACACACACACACACAGAATTTCATTTGGTGCCATTGATCCCCTTTGATTTTAATGTGTTTCTATTTCAAGAAGTAATTCATGTACAAAAAGCAAGAAGTATGTCTATTTCTTCTAGATACTGAGATTGAAAGAAAGCCAAGAGAAGGCTAGAATTGCAGAAACAAGGGAAATGATAAATAAAAAAATAAATCTAATAATAGACTAAGAATATGCAATAAGACTTCCAAGGAATGACACCAAGGAAGATTTTTGGAGGCCAGTCATCCAGGAAAAAATATTTAGTAATGAGAAAACTAATTATTAAAGCAAACAATTTTGAGCTTAAACTAGAAATGATTATGATGGTTCAACAAAATTAGTTTATAGGTCATCAATTAGAAGATACTAATGTAAATTTGGAAAGGTTTTTGATAGTGGCCCACACTGTAATGCTAAATGGTGTTAGGTCAGAAGTAATGAAGCTACAACTATTCCCATTTTTCCTTAAAGATATAGCAACCACATGGTTTAAATCTCTACCATATGGCTTAGTAAACTGTTTGGAGGAGTTGTTAGAAGCGTATATAGGAATGTTCTTTCCTTTATCCTTCACATCTAAAAGAAGAGGCAAAATCACACTACCTTTAGGCAAAGAGATGAGAAGAAAATATATATTGCTTTGGATAGATAAAAGTGGCTATTGAAGAGGTGTCCAATCATGGAATAGATCTAAAGACTCAAATTGATATATTTTATCACTCAATGAATTATACCTCTAAGGAGATAATCAATGCAGCCTATTGTGAAGCTTTTAAAAGAAGAAGTGTAGAGGAAGCAAGACAACTTATCGAATACCTTGCTAGATACAACATGAGGGCTCCATCTGAATTAATAGGGAGCAGTAGCAGAGCAAGAGAAAGTGTAGTGATAAAGCTGAACAAAATGATAGCTATTAAAGCCAAGCTTAATGTACTTATGAACAAGCTAGACAAACAAGAAAGAAGAATACACTCAGCCAATGAGATTGGTACTATGGAAAAAGATGGTAATATAAGCAGTGCTAAGGGACAACTAGAAGAAGGTCTATAGGTAGTTGAGAAGAGAAATAACCTAAATGAACAAAGGAATTATTATTTCAAGCCCGGCCCCAATCTACTAACCCATTACACACCAACACTAAAGAATCATAAGAACTTTTCTCATGGTGGAGGAGGATAGCAGGGCCCAAGGCATGAGTAACTTTACTAAGTAGGAGTATGCTTCACCAAGGCTCTAATAGTAGTAGTAGCAGCAAGGAGAAGAGAATAAATTTGAACATCATGGTCAAAAGAAGACCCAATCATTTGAGGAATAAATGTTATAGTTCATGGTGGACAATAAGAGGATGTTAAGCCTTCATGAACATAAATTGGCTAACTTTGAAGCATTCAAGTCCAACATACAAATATTTCAGGCCAATACAAATACTTACCTCAAAAATCTTGAGACTCAAGAAAGGTAGCTATCCATGCATTTTCAAGATCCAAATGAAGATGTTTTTCCTTGTGATACCAAGAAGAATCTGAGAAACGGCATGGATGTGCAGTTTAAAAGTGAGAAGGAATTAGAAGAAAGTATAAATGATGAAAAAGATATAAATATGAAGTACACTTTAGTGAATACTACAGAGGAAGTTGAAATATCAGTGTAGCAGTAGCATGATGAAAAAGGGACCATGGGGCCAAAAAAAAAATTCAAATAACCAAGAATAAAGTTTTCTTCTCGTAGAGTCTGTAAAGAGCAAAAATAGAGGAGTAGTTCTCCAAGTTTTTGGAGATCTTCAAGAAAGTGAAAATTAGCCTACCATTTCTAGAGGCAATAGCTCATATGACACTATATGCCAAGTTTCTTAATGACGTCCTAAGTAAAAAAAGCAAATTTGTTGAAGATGGAATATTTAACTTGACTCCTATATGTAGTGAAGTCATATAGAGAAGACTACTAGAGAAAATGAAGAATTCAATAGGTTTCACCATTTCATGCACCATTGTGAAAGTCAAATTTTAAGAAAGCTCTTTATGACTCAAGTCCTAATATAAATCTAATGCCTTTTTTATGGTTAAACGACTAAGTTTGGGGGAGCTTACTCTCACATTAGTCACTCTACAAATAGTAGACTGAATAATGGCTAAATATAAAGGAGTCTTAGAAGATGTGATTGTCAAAGTAAAAAAGTTTGTTTTTCCAGTGAATTTTATTATATTGAACATGTAGGAAGACTCACAAGTTCTATTGTTGCTGGGAATACCATTCCTTGCAACTAGAGATGCATTTATAGGTGTGCATAAGATATTGCTTACTCATAGGGCTGGAAATGAAACGTCATTTCAACCTTGACAAGAGCCTTGATTAAATTAATATTGATGTTCATAATAAAATGTTAGCAGAAAATATTAGTCCCACTAATTATGAACTAGAAAATGATTATAATGTATCACTTTCAATCAATATATATGAGATGAATTGAAGGTATCATAAGGATTTTAATTCTGATTTTATGAAGTCCAATTTCAAGTCTGTAGAAACTATGTTGAATCTGAATAGACATAGTAATGAAAATTTCTACAGTTAAGAGAAGGCAACTCAACAAAGGTTAAGAATAGAAGAGCTACATTAGAAGAAATACCATACCAACTAAGTATGTTTTTCTAGAATCAAAAAATGCTAAACTTATGATTATATTTGCTACATTAACTAAAATTGAAGAATAAACGCTACTAAAGATCTTAAAAAAAATATAAGGAACCTATTACTTGGTCTATAGAAGATTTAAAGGATATCAAACTGTCAATATATATGCATAAAACATTGTTGGAGGATAATGCAAATACTATAATAGAGCATCAAAGAAGACTGAACTCTATAATGAATGATGTTATCAAAAGGGAAGTTCTAGGATGGTTGAATGTTGGAATTATATAAGTAATATCATACAGCCCTTGGGTGAGCCCAATTCATGTGGTGCCAAAGATGGGTGGATTCACATTTTCAGAAATAAAAAAAATGAGCTAATTCATACAAGAATTGTAGCAGGATGGAGGGTATGCCTAGAGTATAGAAAATTAAATACTATAACTAGAAAATATCATTTTCTATTGTCCTTCAATGATTAGATGTTGGACAGACTTGCAGAATATCTTCACTTCTCTTTTCTTGATGGATATTCAAGATATAACCAAATTGCTATCACACTGGAGGACCAGGAAAAAACTATATGTACATGCCCTTATGGTACTTCTGCTTTTAGAAGGATGTTATTCAGGTTATGTAATACTTATGCTACATTTCAAATATGCATGATATTAATATTCTCAAATTTGATGGAGAAGATTATGTAAATTTTCATGGATTATTTCATATTATATGGATCCAATTTTGATCATTGCCTGCATAATTTGGAAACAATATTTCAAAGATGTAAAGACAAAAATTTAACCTTGAATTGGGAAAAAAATACTATTTTATGGTGACAGAAGGTAATATATTGAGGCACAAAATTTTTGTAGCTAGTTTAGAAGTGGACCATATAAAGGTTTTGATAATCATGATTCTTTTACCTCCCACAATAGTAGAGGAAAATAAAAGTTTCCTTGGGTATGCTAGATTTTATAGAAGATTTATTAAGAATTTCTCAAAAATATCAAAATCATTATGCAGATTGCTAGAAAAGGATACGAAGTTTAATTTTAATGAGTCCTACTAAACTACATTTGAAGAGATCAGAACTAGAATAGTGGAAGCTTCAATCATGGTTAGACAAGACTAGAAGGGTGTATTTGAAATCATGTGTGATGCCAGTAATTTTGCAATGGAAGTTATACTAGAAAAAAGAAGAGACATGATATTAATGGTCATCTACTATGCTAGCAAAACTTTCAATGAAGCTCGGGAAAATTATTCTACTACTAAAAAAGAAATGCTATCCATAGTATTTGCATGTAAAAAATTTGTCATATATTCTAGGCACCTATGTTATCATCTATACTGATCATCCAGCAATTAAATATTTAATGTCAAAGAAGGAAGCTAAGATAAGATTAATCAAATGGGTACTATTACTATAAGAATTGTATCTTAAAATCAAGGATAAAAAGAAATGTAACTAGAGGTGTCAAATGAGTTAGGTTGGGTTGGGCTAGCCTATTTTTTGGTGGTCTAATTGGGCCATCATGTCATGCTCAATACGGTCCAATATAGTAACTATGGCATGCCAAGCATAGCCCAACTTGAAAGCTACCAGCCCAAAATGAACAGCCGGACTGACTCATACCTGATTCATGCTAGGTTTTGCCTATGGGGTAGGTCGAGTTGTACCCCTAGTTTTTACAACTGGGTCCCCGAACCGGTTCACCGTGCCATCGAGCTAGTCATTCGGATCATACCTAGCCCGGCACGGTATGATCTGTGCCTCATTCCAAGCCAGGTATGATTGAACTGGGTTGGGCTTTAGGATTGACTTTGGGCCAGGCCTAAGTCGCCCAGTCTATTTGACACCTCAAGTTATGTCAATGTGATAGATGATCACTTGTGAAGAATAGAAATAACTACTGAGACAAAAGCTAAATATGAAGTCATTAAAATTTTTTCAAATGAGCAATTATTTCAGTTATCCTTATAGATATCTTAATATGTTAATATATTGAATTATGTAACATGTAGAGTTCTACCACTAGAATTCAACTATCAGTAGAGAAAAAATCTATGAACTAACAACATGTACTACATGTGAGATGACCCACTTTTATTTAAAAAAGGAGCTAATATGATTGTTTGAAGGTGCATGCTAGAAAAATAAAAAGACAACATATCAAAGGATAGCATGCATCAAAACTACTTTTCCAAGGAATGATACTAATTTAGCAGTGGGATTCATGCAAAGTAACATTTTAAATAGATTCGAAACACATAGAACTATAATAAGTGAAGGAGGAAGCCATTTTACCAATAAGTTTTTTGACAAACTGATAAACAGACACATGATTAAACATATATTAAGTATAGCATATCATTCTTAGACTAATGACCAGGTTGAAATTTTCAATAAAGAGATCAAAAGGATTCTAGAAAAAATAGTGAGCTCAAGCAGAAAGGATTGATCCTTAAGATAGATGATGCACTATGGGATTATAGAACAGCATATAAATCTCCCTTTAGAATATCCACATACCTAAATATCTTTTGGAAAATCTTATCACCTACCTCTAGAATTGGAATACAAAGTAATGTTTGCCATCAAATAATTGAATTTTGACTTAAAGGTTGCTAAAAAAAAAGATTACTTTGTATTAATGAGCAGGAAGAATTGAGAAATGAAGTTTAAGAGAGTGATAAAATCTATAAGGATAAAATAGTGAATTATTATGATCAAAGGATTTTGAGGAGAGAATTCATGGTAAAAGATTAAGTTCTATTTTTTAACTCGAGACTAACACTATTTCTAGAAAAGCTAAAGTCAAAATGGAGTGGTATATATACAATAGTAACAAGTACAATATTTGGGACAATAATTGTGAGAACTAGTGCTAGTAGAATACTTGAATATGAATCATAAAAGACTTAAGAACTACCTTAGTAGATAATAAGTTTAGATGAGATGAAATATCTATAGAAGAAATTAGTGATGAAGTTAGGAGTAGTAGTAGTAGAATAGTCCAGCTAGGGACTAAAAACTGAGCAATTTATGAGAGGCAACCCATATAAAAGTTTGATTTGAGTGTTTAAATTGATTTCTTCTTTTTTTAGTAGTTTAGCAATTATTATTAATATTTTTTTGATGAGTTGATTATAGAATAATATAGGATTGAGGACAAATCAATACAAAATGAGAAGTTGATCGAAAACCATCCAATGAGCTGCAAGGGAAGATTTGACTAAAAAGAGAGTATTCTCTTTCCCTTTGAAGTCAAAATTTAAAAGATGCTTGATTTTGAGTTTGGGGGTGAAATTTTAAGAAGCAAAAAAATGGTCTTGACTAGTGTATTTAATTGGATATTTTCATGATGATGATGAGCTAATGCATGCTATATTTATCAGAAAGTAGCATACCTTTAAAGAAATGAAATAGCATAGGTTGGGTTAACAAACTAAGAAAAAAGATTTAACTTTGGTTGCAACATAGTTTCTAATGTTACAACAAGCATTGAAAATTTTAAAACAAGTCAAACTCATGTCATAATACAAATTCAGTTGCGAGAATAATTTTGAGATGTCAAAACAGTTTAAAGTCATGACAAAAATTCATGTTCTTTTGACAAAGTAGAAAAAGTATTGTAAATATAAAATGATAGAAACTTATGTTGTAACTAAAAGAAGAAATATCGTAACCTAGCCATGACAAAAAAAATAGCTCTTGAAGGTTGCTTTATGTCAAGAGAAACTTAGGTGTGTCGTGACATAAAAAATTGATTGAACAATATAATTTTAAAAACATGTCTCATCATAAAATAAAATCAAAAGAAAAAAAGAAAAAAATATATAATAATAATTTGCGGGTTGAAATTAAGTTGTGACATGCACATGAACTTGAATTTTGAGCCCATGGAAATTAAAGTCGTGACACATGCATATTATTCTTGTCGACCCATTGAGATTAAAGTTGTGACATTTATACTTGAATTCTGAGCCCTACATACAAACTTCAATGTAAAAACACCAATCAATTCTACTTCTATTTTTTCTATTTCCAACTCACCTAATTCATCGCATTTTGTGGGTCATATGAACCTAAAACCCTAGCATTCCCATTTTCTTCATAATAGTTCCTAATAAACCCAATTCCAAATCCAAATTGCTGAGAGCCAAAAATTTGCCCCAACATAATGAAGATCATGGAAGAGAATGAGCAATAAAAGGAGGGTAAGTTGGAACCTAAAATAGAGACAAACTCGTGGGAAGAACCAGAAGCTCCAAATGAATCAGAGCCAATAGTAAAAGAACGAGGGAAGAGAAAAAAGGTTGAGGCATATGAGGAGTTGGGAGAGGAAGGTAAAGCATTTATTTTTGATGAAGCTCATTTCACCTGACAGAAAAACTACTCTTAAAAAGGTTTTATTGGAGAGAGAGGGTTTAAGAAATTTATTGTATTCTTTGAAAAGAAAATAGAGCAACTAGGTTGGAGGGCCTTCTATGAGCACCAAAGGCTTGGGTACATTACATTGGTAAAAAATTTTTATTCGAATCAGGTGGCAGTGAAGAATAAAATAATTTATGTCAGAAGAGTATGTGTTTCATTTGGAAAGAAAACCATAAGTGAGTTTGCCAGGTCAAGCATCAGAAACATGGGTTTAAGTTTAAAAAGATAATAGATAGCCTATATCATAACAAAATTATCAAAAGACTAACAAATGGCAGAAGAAAGTGGAAGAGTAGCTAGTGAAAAGTACACGAGGCCATAAACTGAAGCAATATTATTCTTATATAAGAGGCTAAGGTTTGGTTCTATTTCATTTTATCGATTATAGCTCCAACCAAATATGTGTGCTCCATCAAAGAACCAGAAGCATTGATATTGTATCTTATCTTGGAGGGGTGCAAAATAAATATGGGGGCAATCCTAGAGACCTCGATATTAAGATACCATCATGGCAATAGAAGATGGTTGATTTATCACCTAGCATTAATCACCAATCTATGCCTGGTAGCTAGGGTGATAGAGAGGAGAGAAGAATTTTGCCCAAAAGTCTCTCCTCTAAATTTGACAGGAGTAGTTAATAGGCCAAGAAATATAAAGCAAATAGAATAAATTGAGGCAAAGGATGACTATGATGAGGAAAAAGATAGTGGGGGAAGCTTTGAGCATGCCCTAGAAAAAGCCCATACTTTGATGATGATAGAGAATAGACACAAAGAAGAGGAGAAGCCCCTACTCTAATTAGAACAGGGCCTACACTACTAGAAGTAAGCCATCTTTTGTACTCATCACCCCCAATAGGAATAGAGTACATGGAAGTAGGTGAAAGTTCGAGAATGGAGAAAATAACTTCAAAAATTAGGAAGATGCTAATCTCAATGAATAAGGATATGGAAGAAGAAAAAATTAAGAGGAAAATCAATCAAAAACTCAAGGAAGATAGTTAAAATTCAAAGCTCAACAAGAGATAACTACAATTGGAAGAAGTTTTAAATCAACAAGAACATTAGTGGAAGGATTGCAACCTTTCTACTTTGAACTATGAATCTTTGGACATCGTATCAAAACTACCTCTCAAAAGAAGAAAATGAACTTTCAAAAACCACCCAAAATTTTCTTTCACTTCCAAATATGCCCAACCCATAATAAAATTCAACAAGTTTTAATAATGAAATGATGTGATGATTTGTTAAAAAATTCTATTGTGTTTAATTTTCTTATTGTGGGTTTTGTTTAAAATTATCTCATGATATCAATTTGTTTTTTTATTACTTGAGGATAAGAAAAACTTCAAGTTTGGAGATATTTGATGAGCCAAAATTATTCTATATTTTAGTCCCTTCACCTAGCATGTTTTAATGTTTAGGAGATGGATTTCATACCAAAGGATAGAAATTCACGTATTTCATGGTTATGTAGGTTTTTAGTTAAAAGAAGAAAAATGGTAGAAAAAATCTATAAAATTGGTTAAGTCAATTGTGTCATGAAAAAATCAACTATTTTGCGACAAAAATCTAAAGAAGAACTAAAAATCAAGTCGCAACTAGTGAATGATATCGCAACTAACGACTAGAAGAAAGAAAGACAAAGTTGGTCATGATGTGTTCTTCAGGCACCAAGAGAAAATGATCTATGCAAGGTCATAACAAAAAAACTACTATTGCAACAAAAAAGTCTTTTAGCGAAGAATCCCAAGATGGAAATCTAATCTTGACATCAGAATTGGTTGAGACATCAGAAAGTCAACTTGATAGTAGAATTAGTTGTTACATCAAAACTTGGTCTTGATAGTAGAATTAGTTGACATCAGAACTTGGTCTTGATAAGGAAATCTAATCCTGATATTAGAACTTAGTCATGATATCAAAATTAGTTATAATATTAGAATTTGATCTTGACAATAAAATTGGTCGTAACATTAGCATTTGGTCAATAAATCAAAATTGATCAGAAATTAAAATTGATCATGATATTAGAATTTAGTCTTGACAGTAGAATTGGTCATGATAAAGAAATGGAAAAAACTATTTGGATGTCACGATAAAGAATTTGAAGTTGAGCCAATTATTCTGGATTTTACAAAAATAACCCTAGAAACTAGGGCTAGCACAAACCATATAAAATTATATTCTTTTTCATGAAATAGGGTTTGGAAAGTGATCCAAGAGATTGGTAGCTAATGGCTCCACTTGAATTATTTTTTTTTCTTTGCTTCTTTTAGCATAGATCTAGTGTATATTAGCATTGATTTGAGTTGTTTTATTTGGATTTGGAACTTCATTTGTCATAATGTGTGAATCTGAACATTTATTGCAAGCTTTTTATGAAGTACTAGTTTTATTGTTTTTGAAACATAAACAATTTGTATGAGATCTAATGATTTAAATAATTATAATCACATTATTCTTCACTATATCTAGTCCATATGTGATAGTAATCCCCTAATATCTAAGCAAAACCTTTATTGGTTTGATTTAGTTGTTGAGCATTTTCTTACCTATAGGAATCAGTGAGAGTTCTTGGGATGCAGAAGGTTAAATCTAATATATTAGTATTAAACTTCAAGTAACTTATTCCCAATGTTAGACCAAATATCTTAATTTATTATATCCAACTTTAATTTCTAGGAGGCCCTCTAAGTGACACAGAGAAGGCAATTTTTGAGAGTTAGTGAATGATCTATTAAGATATATGTTAGGCTAATAGTGATAAATAAGGGAATTATATCGGTTTATTTAGATAAATTCCCATTTACTCGGAGATGAGAAAGTGGAGAGATTCTCTACATAAATCATCAATGATATCATCTTAATTTTTAGAGTGATCAATGTCCTTGTATTGGTTTAGATCCAATCAAGGCAAGAAAAAACTCTACAAAATTTAAAAGAAGTGATATCAAATATTTGTAGACTTATAACACTCGTGAATTAGGAAGCAAGTGACTTGCAGTAACCATAAATAGGTATGAAGCACCGAGAGAAAAAAATACTCAATTCTTATAAGATGACCCAAACTACTAGTAACCACATAGATCTTCGACTTCTAGGTAAGAAAGATAATCTAGGTGATAAAAAGTGTAGCTACAGGGAGACATATAAAGCTACACAAAAATGGTGCTTGACAGATTAAAACTTTCGTCTAAAAATAAGTCATACTAGAGATGTCTACAAAAATTGACCATATCACAACACCTTTTGTTATGCGTCAGCTTTTGTAAGAGAATCGATCCAATCCAATGTATCTTTGTGGATATCAATTTAATTTCATTTAGAGTTATAGTTCTTTAAATTTTATTATCTTTTAGTTAGCTTTTGATAACTCATTTTTAATAGTTCAAATAGTATGATTCTTAAGTAGTTTGTGTAATTAGAAATTTAATTCATGTTAATCTTTGTGGGAATAATATATGTACTTACATCTAATTTTTACTAATTGTATGATTTATACACTTGTAGTATCATAGACTAAATCTAATTATAATCTCCATGAGATAGTATTAAAGAATAGTGATTTAGTCTATTCATAAAAAAACAATCACCACCCTTCATAAAATTGTGCCTTAAAGAGCATATCTGGGATCCTGAAACTATTAAAAGAATACAAAAATCTAGAAACATAATATCTAAATAAAAGTAATAAAGTACTTTTGATGAATCATTAGTTCATTCCATAAATTAATCAAAAAATCCAAGATGATACATTGAATTAGATCAGTTGAAGTAACAAATGGCTCACAAGAAAAGTGTTGTGGGCACATATGTTCAGTATACACCCATATTTTGAGATCATCAAGTCTCATAACCTTAATCTTTTCTAGGATAAATCACATATCTTGTACTATGGAATACTATTACTAGAGGTATCCTCCAAACTTATACCCATAGGCCTCAACAAAATTTTATCCTGAAGAGGTACTAAGAAAAGTCACATTATTCCGCTAAAGAAAAATTATGTTAGAGGCATCAAGTGCATGAACCAATTTGTCAGATATGGAAAAGGTATCAAGATCAACACACTAACTGATTTGCATAACTTTCAAACCAATGATATAAACTATTGGATTCATTCTAAATAAACTCTCTTGACCACTTGAATATTTTAAAACTCGAGAAGTTTTTTTTTAAACATGCGGCAATGTGAAACTATTTTTCCTACCTTCTACCCATAACTATGCCATCTTGTATATATACTATTTTCATGTCTCAAATATATATTACAAGGCTGTGTGTGTGTGTGTGTGTCATTTCTATGCCACAATACGTGATGACTAAGTATCACCTATATCTGAATGTTGAACACCCCAACTATGTTGGTTTTAGGGCACTCATAACTTAAGAATTTTTAAGAAATTGGTTAATTTTCTAAACTAAAAAATCATATACCCAATTTATCATCATAATGGTTTGGAGTAGTGCCCAAAATAAAATAACATAAAATATGTTCTAGTTTCAAAATGTTGGTTGTGTACTATGTTGATGTCTACTTTTGCTGCCGAAACTCTACCAATGTTTGCTTCTACCACCATGAACTCTGCCGTATGCATTATTTCTGGCTCAAGGTCACCACAAATTCCATCACAGTTGGCCATGTCTAAGACCACAATTAATGTTTCTAGTTACAATCATCACCTCCAACACTGCTCATTCACCATAATAACCTCTACATGTGATTTTGTTGGCTTCTGTCACCTCTTTTGGTGTTGCATATTCATTGTGATAACCTCTATAGGTGACATTATTTCATATAGTCACAACCTCTAACAGTAAGTTTTTGTCAAATTAACCTTTTACATAGGTGATGTCGTCATCTACAGTCACCACTTCTAGCATTTCCATTTTCCATGACAACTTTTACATGTGACATCGCCGGCTTCAATCACCACCTCTGGCATTGTCATTTGCCATAACAACCTCCATGAGCACCATCATTGTTGGTAGTTTTTTCACTTATTATAGAAGAAACAAAAATACATCCCTAAGCAAAAAATTAAATGCAAAATTATAACCAATGAAGTAAAACCATCCAAACATATTAACACAATCCATAATAAAGAGCAATGGTGTTTAGGTAAGTCAACAAATGCTTGAATGTCTCTGTTTTAGTTGTACTTTTATATATTCATAAAAAATTTAACACATCCACGAGTATATTATCACTAAGACCTCTCCCTCTAATACCATTCTTAAAGAATCAAAAATTGAATAATTTAACAAGCCAATAATGCTTGTGGGATGAGTGATTTATATTTTGAGTAGAGTTTATGCATATTATGATACCTTAAGGTCATGGGCAATGGAAATATCTTCTTCCATAAGTCTTTATTCTAGAATTTGCAAGAAATATGGTGATGCTATATTGGTTAGCATCATTCAAACTTTTGTTTTTTATTTAAACTAAAAATGAACCAAACTACTTCATAATGCATTACATATTTATTATCAGTCGAATTATTTATTTAGTATATAAAATAGATTTATTATTAAAGATTTTAATATATATATAATTATTTTAATACGAATCTGTTAATTTTATTAAATAATAAAATAAAATAATTCAATTAAAATCAAATTAATTATTTCAATTATATATACATACATATTTTAAATAAATAAAAATCTTTAAAATATTTTCTTTAGTTCTAGATAAGGGCATAAGGCTACAAAAGAGACTTTGGCCTAAATAAGATTTTAGGCTTTCAATATAAATTATTTTTTATAATAATTTATATTAATTATAATTATACTCACTTCCTTATTTAAAATAACTTGTCTTTTGCTATTTAATACTAATTAAAGGCCTCATGTTAAGATTATAGATACCAATTGAATTAATCAAATCACTGATAATATACTTCAATCAATTTCTAATTTTTCCTTGATATTTTTTACTTAACTTATTTGATTCACCAAATTAAAATTTACATATAGGGTTTGACAATATCAAAACTTATAAACATCCTCAATGGGGCATCATTGATCCTTCTAATAGGACATGAATTTAAAAAGCAATTAAAATTTATCATACACTTGAAAAAATTATCTAATTCATAGAATTCTAAAATCTATTTCTAGATCTCAATCTTTATGAATTAAAATAATTATTAACAAGTGCATATAATATTAATTACTTTAAGAATAAAAGTAACAAGAATTATAGGAACAATAATGTATTTTATTTTATAAGTCAGAATAAAATAATTACACCATGTTGGTCTTATTCAATATGCTAAAGTGTACTAGCACTAGAATTTACAATTTAACCATTCACCTTAGGCAAGATAAACCTACTAAAATCTAGTACTATAAATTTATTATTAGGTTGTCGAATTCTATCTAAATTATGAACAACAAACTTATATTCCATAAGAACTGATGATTCAATCTTCTATGAGCTAAATTCTATGTACCAAATCATATACAATGTATAATAAAAATATATACATTTTTATAAACTCAAATCATTGTAAAATATTTTATTTAAAACATGAAAAAAATGTAAATTAAGATACTTGATAAATAATAAATAATGGACTTTATTATAAATTACTTCTAACATTGTTCCACATTGGCACAATGTGACCTAGGAATTTGTTTGTCTGACATGCATACCTCACACACACAGAATCACATATCACTGGACTAGCATAGTGCCAAATGAACTTACAGGAGCATTTCAACTTTGCTCATGAAAAGCATGATACTTACTATTTGGTTTTCTTGTGTTGGGAAAATTAGGTGAATTAAATTGGTTTGAAAACTTAATTTAATTTAGCTTAATTTTTTATTTAATTTGAGTTTGTATTTAATAATTGGTATGTAGTTTCGGTTATATTTAATGGTCCAATATTTTTTTGTATTTTTTACCATTTACTTCATGTATCAAAAAAGGGTGGACTCATCACTTTCAAAATAATATATATATATATATATATATATATATATATATATATATATTTGTTTTTTTAAAAAAGTGGGTTGATTAGAAAACTATGACGGGTTCATGAAAACAAAAAACATGGATTTGGTTTTTTTGTTGTTGATGTGCATGTGCATAAGGAAATATATTTTTTTTGGAGAGAATTATTTTTTGGTAAACAATCAACAAAAATAATTAAAAAACATTATCCAAATTTTAATATTTGAAAAAAAGTGCACCAAAATTTTAACAAATTGATATTTGGTTCACTCAAACATATAAATACTAAAATACTCTTTATATATATATGTGTGTGTGTGTGTGTGTGTGTGTGTACATATATCCGTACATGTATGTATAGACATATATAGGTATGTGTTGTGTGTATGCAAATGTAATTAAAATTTTTTGATTGTTAAAATTTATTTAAAATATATTATTATAAATTGTTTATATTATAAACACACGCGCACGCACACACACGTATATATTGTGTGTGTGTGAGCGTTTAAATGTATTTAAAACTTTATTATTTTGAAAATTTATTTAAAATTAGTTATTGTAAATTGTTTATATTAAAAACAAATATAAATATACATACCACTACAAGAAAAATCTCATATAGCTAGGGATAATTCCCTAGCTAAATGGACATTTTCGTCGTTAAACGGTATATAGCGACGAATTACCGACGAATCGGTTCCCTATCTAAAGTGATTCTTGTTAAATTTTAGCGGCGGAAGTGTCCCTAACTAAAAAGTTAGCGACGAAAAAATCTCTTGCTAAAAAAAGAAAATTTCCGTCACTAAATTAGCAAGATAAACGAGATATTCCGTTGCTAAATAAAAATAACGACGAATGATTCCCTAGCTAAAGTCTTGGTTTATAAATTTTCGCGATGGATATAGTCACTAGCTAAATAAATTAGTGATGGAAAATCAGTCGCTATTTTTAATATTTCCCCAGCTAAATTAGCTAGAGAAAATTCCTTAGCTAAATTAGCAAGGGATTTTTCCCTGGCTATTTTAATTTTAAAATTAATTCCAAAATTTAAATTATTTTAATATTTTTTAATTAAATAATTTAATCTTTTTATAACAAATTGAATTAACATTGAAACTATAAATAATTCATAATAAACAAAAAATAAAATTATTTAATATCTTATTCTCATTCAATATTTTACATAATTGAAATAAAAAAAATAATACAATTTTATTTCATCTCATTCATCAAAGTATCTACCAATAGTGCATAAAGTATAATATATCTATTTATTGATGTTGTTTTCTCTTCCTCTGCTCCTCCGATCATTTTTCTATTGCAACAAAATTGTCCGAGTCACGATATATAATGTCTAGTGAAAAATCTCATTACTTATAAAAGCTTTGTATGAAGAATAATGCGGTATCATATCTGTTAAAAATTTAAACCACTCAGTCAAATTAAAAAAAATATGTTTTGATACATATATAATCCTGTAGTATATATGTAAATATATACTAGCATTTCACTCGTACATATATTACTGCAGTATATGTACATAAAAATAGTAGTATAATGTGTACTTATAAACAGAGTACAAATATACTCGGTATATATGTACATAAAATATTATAGTGTTATATATACGTATTTACTGACTTTATTTGTACGTATATACCTCATTTGGTGTTGTTGCTGCTGCTCTCACTACCGCTCCTGTCATTGCTGCCATTGTCGCCATTGTTGTTGTCGATGCCAATACCACTGTTGTTGTCGCTGCCACCGCCGGTGCCACCGTTGCCACCGCTGCTGGCCACTGCCCCCGCTGTCGGTGCCGCCGCTACATGCTGCCACTGCATGCCGCCGCTGCCACTACCGCCACTGCTAGCGCCACCATCACTGTTGCTGCTGCCTCTGCTACTTCTTCCGGCGCAGTTGCTGCTTTCGATGCAGCTGCTGCTTCCGGTGCAGCTGCTGCTGCTGCCGCTGCCTCCGATGTTGTAGCTGCTGCTGCAGCCGCTGCCTCCGATGCTGTAGCTGCTGCTACAGCCGCTGCCTCCGATGCTGTAGCTCCCGCTCATGCCACTACTGCCGCCACCACCACTAGTGCCACTTTTGCTTCTGCTATCGTTGCTGCCACCGATGTCACTGCTACTGCTACAAGTTAATTCCATCAAGATGGAAATACGTATAACAATATAAATTAATACCCAAGATCATGGAACATGAAAATTCTCAATCACAAACCTGTGGGTTCGTATATCATTAGCAACTATTGAAGTGAATCACTTACTCATGAGTTAATGTACTACAACTACTATCACATGTTAGTTCAAATGGTAAGGGCGAGCAACAAGCTCCAGGAATACAATATATTCATGAGATCGTAAGTTTGAATCTTACCTTTGAATTGAGGGAAATGTCTGCTCATACTTACCTAAGATTGGTTGAGGTGCATGAAAATTGACTCGAACATTCATGGGTCACAAAAGAAATGTACTAGAGCTGACTCTGCCCTACCTGATTTTGACCCCAAACCCACAGTCTGCTCATTGAGATGGTACCATCAGTTACACGAGGTTTTGCAATAGCAGCAGTACAATGCGCTCCACATGACACATATTTTACAAACTCTGCCTCTAACTGCATTACTTTTCATGGGTGCCTTTTACCCTTTTCAGTGCCATCACCCAATTGACCAAATTCATTATAACCTAATCAAATATCTCAACATATAAGAGCCTAAATATGTGCAAAGTTAATAATGAGTACACTTGAACATAATAAGAATAAAATAGTAAAGGAGGTATTTGCTTGACTATTATGAGGGAGAAATGAAACAAGCATAACTACAATTTTGTCCAATTAATTTTTGATTTTGCAGAATTGCCCATCAATATCCTAAAATATCATATACAATCCTATGGGATAAAATGAGAAAACAGAAATCATATTTTATCATGTATACATTTCGATTCTCATAAAATAACATGTATACAAGTAGAAGCATACCACTTGCTTCAAGCTCCAAATAATTTTTTATATTAAATATTTAAGTTTGACAAAAAATGAAATGATTCATTATTATTCAACATTTCAAATTGATATCACATTTGAAACATAACAGTGCCCAAACATCACTATTTACTTCAACCTAGAGTGTTGTATATAGTTTGTTTTGATAATCTGTTTGTATAACCAAATATTTCTGTTTAATATTTTCATATAAATGTAGGAAAGGAAATATTATGAGGCCGGGAATGCAGTAGTAGAATAATAACGAAGGTCTTGTTGTCTGGTCAGCGGGCCGAAGAAATTTTTGAAGCAGAGCCTGACTCGTCCAATGATTCAACCTGCTATGGTTAATTGAACCGATAAATTTTTAATATAAATTATTTTGTATTTTATTTTTTTGGGTTACTATTTTCATGATTTGGAACTGTTCATCCCCTCTCTCTCACTCTGCACAATTTATCATGACTATTTCTATGCTGCACATACTGTAAGACTTATGATTTGGTTTAATATGTAACGCATAAGCATTTTCTGGTGGATGTAGCTAGTCGTACTGAGGAACTAGTGAGCTACATTATTTTGTGCGTTTCTGTTGTGGTTTCTATTCTGTTTTTTATTCTCTCGTGCTTGGATTGTGTATTGAATATATATCATTTGTTGTCATTGTTGTTCTTTCTTCTTTTGTATCTTAAAATCATAACTATGGAAGAACAATTTCCCAACATAGATTAATCACCATTAACCAACAACATACAACAACAATCATTGATTATTACCCAACACCATCAATGACTAGCATTAATTGGTACTATCAACAATGAAAATGCTTGATTCGTCACTATCATGGACAAAAACTAGTAAGAGTTTCGGTTATAACCAGGGAGAGAAGGAGAAAAATAAAAATAAATATATTTTTTCATTATTTTTAAAAATTTATATATATATATATATAGTTGTGATAACTCACATGTCATGTGCTCTTATACAATATATAAATCTAACAAGAAAGAAAATAAATAAAAAAATATGCTTACACATAAATTAAACCTCAACCACAACCACTCTAAGCTAGTATGTATATGTCACAAATTCTCAACTCGAAAAAGAGAAAAAACCCATATTGTTTGAGCGCATTCGTGAAATATCTATAATTTTTTCATTGATATGTATGTATATAATTACTTTCAAATTATCCTAGATCTTCTCTCATTAAAGTACAATCAATCTAAATATATTTTATTTAATCATTGAATATCAAATAAGCATCAATATATCAAGTTGTCTAATTATTATAATAAAGCATTATAAACATCTAAATTAGTAAACAAAACTCTTCCGAAAAAATGTTTGATCCACTGGATCTCATAAGTAATCAATGTCATAAATGCATACTTCGTATCTATATTAAATCTCAAAATGATGATATATCACTTACTTTTCTAAGAAATAAAATTTCTATAAAAAAAAATAAAATTATATAATAGATATTTTCTTTTTAATCATTTGAGTTCAACTAGAATTTGTGTAAACCTTTATCCGACTATATCACTCATCTCTGAATGATATCTCAAGTTCTAGAACACTCTTCACAAACATGAAAATCATAAGAACAACATTCATATTAGCATGTCTATGAGAATCTGAGTATTTCTCTCTAATCATTATTAGGTAGTTCAACTTTTCATACAATTATACTATGTCTAATATAATCAACTGAGAAACAAGTAAATATGAATAGGTTTACATTCTGATCAAGTAGTAAGCCATCGAGCATATATTCAATCATATCAAAATTAGACAAAATATTTAAAGCATATCTCCTCAAAAGAAGAAATTGTATCTCATGAAATATCTAAAATATCTCAAATTCTTTATTTAGAACTCAACTTATATGAACCATTTCGATTTCAATATACCCTAGATGATAATTATCTATCAAAATATCAACATACACTAATAACTTCACATCTTATCCTCTTGATTTATTTTGATAGAAATAAGAATAACCTAACACATATCTTATAAAATCAAAAGTAATGATTCTAAAAAGAATATATTAAACTATACCCTATAAAATTATTCCAATCAATAAATAACCTTTCTAGTCTACCAATCATGTATATGCTCCATAAAATAGTGAAGTCTGACGAATGATGTATAAGCACCTCTTCCTTAAAATCATTATGAATAAATATATTCATCATATTTAACTTATGTACAATCTACATAAAACATATAATAATAAAAAATAATAATCTAATAGCAATCACCTTAGCCACAAAAAACGTATCCCAATAATCATTCTATTTTTTTGTATATCTCTTAGCTATCAACTTAGCATTGAGTTAATCAACATTCAATTCAAATCTAGTCTTCAATGAAAATGCCCAATTGTATTCTATTACAATCTTACCTAAAAATTTCAAAATAAAATCATCAGTATGATTAGATGTCATTGCATTAAGTTCAACCAAAATAATATATCAACTTTAATGACTAATAATCTAGAAAAAAATATCAAGGATCGTGTATTTATCAAGAAAGGACAAAAAATTAAAATATATAATATCAAAATAAAAATAAGAAAATATAAGTAATACTAAGTGCCCAATAGAACATATCTTTGGTTTTTTTAATAGTATAATAGGAAGGTCCAATTCACTATTCCAAATTAAATCATCTAATGGGGCAAGACTAATATGGGAAAGGTTATTGATATATCTATCAAGTACATACCTCTAGGTCGAGATCATCAAGTTTTCAAAAATTTCTCATTTTTTTCTTCAATAGGACACTCATACTATGCTCCTTTTCCTAGTAGAAAGCATCATAATAAATCTCTAAGATAGAAGTTAAAATAGTTGTTACACTACAATGAAATAATTATATCACAATAGAACACTCATACTATGCTTCTTTTCCTACCTAAAAGAAAAGTATTACTACTCTCTTCAAAATTAATTATGCTATTAGTACCACACGCAAAGATAAATGTTAAAATAATTGTTACACTGCAATGAAATAATCTTATCACTATGGAGTCCAAATAGCTCTAAGATAGAGTCATTGAAAAATAATTTATCATTAAAGAATATTATATTCACACTCATAATAATCTTTATGGCATCTAATAAGTAACATATATATCTTTTCTAAGTATTATAGTACTTAACAAAAGTAGACTTTATAGCACAAATAGTCATCTTCTCTCTATCTAAAAAAAATCTTAAATAAAATAAATTCACTTAAAAATCTTAAGCAAACAATAAAAAAACTTTCATAAATATAAAAATTAATATTAGTTACAATCTAAGAATACTAAAAACAACATCATTAATTAAGAATTTATTTATTGACACCACTTCTTTTCAAAAATAACTAAGAACACTCATATGTAATAGAAATGCCTTAATTATCACCATTAAATATTAGTTCTTTCTTTTAGCTATTTAATTCATTGCATAAGTGCTAGCACATGATATCTAATTAATCATTTTATGCTTTTCAAAGAAATAAATCATCTCATGTTGATGTTCCCTATTAGTCCTTTACTTTAAAGATCAAATGTGTAATATCCAAATTTTAACTACTAAGATGCATAACTAATAAAATATTTCATTTATATAACCATTACATATTATATATTATTAAATCTAATTAGAATCACATTTGATGACTATCCACACTCTCATTATACCATTTGCATTTATTATTAAAAAATATAAATATTTTAACTCATATTCAATTATACAATTCACAAATTCTAGAGAGAAATGCAAATTAAAACCTTCTAATTTTTCTTATACTCTTACAACAACATTAAAACCTCCACTAATAATTTATAGTTCAGACAGAGAGAACATAAGGTTGAATGTTCAAAAAATCAAAAACTACTGAAAGAGATAATATTTGGTCTATATTTAAGATCATTATCCTACTCATTTTTTGTACCATAAACTAATTTTTATGGTTAGCATTAGCAACCACAACTTCAAAATTCAATTTATGTTTTAACTTTTCTATATTTCATTCAGATATTTAGGTTCACTAAGGAAGACAAATGATACTAGCACATTATACTTCTAAAATAAGTTTCAAATGGCACTATTGAGATGAATGAGTGGTGAAATACTTCGTTTATCTAACCATTACATATTACATAGCATTATATCAAGTCAAAATCACATGCGTACACACACACACATGTATGTATGTATATATGTATATACATATATAGATCCATATGTATATTATGTGCATTTATATACATGAGTATAATGATCTATTTTGAACAATACTTATGAGTATATTGATGAATTGATAATAATGTATAAATACAAGCACACATATTTAGTTACGTGTATATAAATTAAGTATTGTATAAGTAATTATGTAACTTTTACTTATGTCGAATATCATAATATTTCTCTTACAATTTTTTTGCTAATTCATATTAGGCTCGACTAACATAATATTTTATAAATGATTTATGAAATTATAATTTAATTATATTTTTAAAATGAAAAAATTTTAAAAAATTCACACACACAAGCACACGATGTGCTCCACTAAACTCAACCAAGCTCCACCAAGCTTAATCAAGCTCTAGTGACGAGCTCATGAGCTCCACCAAGGAGCTTGTTGTAGCTGCATCGAGCATTACTAATGAGCTCGTTGGAGCTCATTGAGCTCCACCGAGTTCCATCGACGAGCTCGATGGAGCTCCATCGAGCTCAACTAAAGAGATAATCGAGCTCCACAAAGCTCAATCAAGCTCTATTGATGAGCTTGAGGAGCTCAACAAGGTCCACCTAGGAGCTTGTTGGAGCTTCATCAAGCTCTACCAATAAGTTCATTGGAGCTCATCAAGCTCCATTGACAAACTTGATGGAGCTCATCAAGCTCCATTGAGTCCTACCAAGCTCAATTGAGCTCTACCAATGAACTTTATCGACGAGCTCCTATGGCTAATTGAACTTCACCGAGGAGCTCATTGTAGCTCTATCAACAAGGTTATCAAGTTTTATCGAGCTCTATCGACGAGATCAATGGAGCTCATCGAGCTCTATTGAGGAGCTCCATCGAGCTCTACCGACGAGCTCGATGGACCTCTTCGAGCTCCACCGAAGAGCTATGGGACGAGGTCTAGGAGCTCCAGCAAGCACCAGCAAGCACCTCGACCTCGATGGAGAGGGTGAGGAGAGAGGTCGAGGAACGAGTTACAAGGGAAAGGTAGAGGGGTGAGTTACAAGACAGAGGGAGAGAGTGCGAGGGGCAAGTTATAGGGGAGGGGGCGAGGGGCGAGTTATCGAGGAGAGGATGTTAGTGCAAGGGGTGAATAATGAGTGGTAAATGGTATTTTATGATTAATATGTTGAGTATACTAAATATCAATAGTTAAATGTGTTTTTTTTTTCAAATATTAAAATTAGGAGTTGTTTTTTCAATTATTATGTGTGTAGTGCACCAAAATACAATCCTCTTTTTTTTTTTTTGCTTTTTGAAAGAGATTAATAAGAAAAATAAAAACTATTTTGTACATTATTCTTTAACTAATTTCTTTATTTCTAGCTTTGGATTATTTTGAGATTCTTCCAAATTCCTTAAGTAAATGTGCTGTAAATATGTGCTTGAATGCTCAAAAATTTTGTTTAGAAACAAGGAAAAACATTGTAGGAATTGCAATTTACTATTTTACTTATTTTTAGAATGTAATTATATTGTAATTTATTTATTAATTATCTAGATGTGATTATAATTATATTTATTTAAATGTTTTATCAAATGTGGAGAAAAAATAACTTGGATATTTAAAGATCTATTCTCAAAATTATTTGAATAATTATTTTGAGAATTGACACACACACACACACATTCAAAAATAATATATATATTCTTGTGTGCATGAGAAAAATTCCAATTTTTAATTTTAAAAAAATTAATCTGGGTTGAATAAAAACTAAATTTTCAATTTTTAAAAATTTTTGAAATGAAATTCAAAAATTAGTTTGGGCAAAAATTAGAAATTTATTATGGTTAAAAAATTTAAATTTATTTGAAATTGAATTTTAATTTTTTAAAGAATAAAAAAATTATTTTTTGAGAAATAAAAATATTTTGTGTAGTTTCCTTTGTTTTCAATAATAGTTCAAAAATGACAAAATTTTAATATTTAAATGTTAGGTGAATTAATTAACCAAAATTATAAGTACAAAAAAAAATATAAAATTGAGTTGGACATTCGGCACGAATTATGTTTGAAACACAACACACACCTTATGGGCATATGTATTTATTAAAAGGTAAATACAAAAATTATTGAAAGGAAAAATTTGTATTATTAATATTTTTTTATTTTTTAGAGAAATTAGTTTTATGGTATTCTCCAACATTCAGATAATTATTTATCCCAAATCCCAATGCCCAATTCTCAATTTTTTTTTTTATTTTCATAAAATAAAAACGCACAAATATTTGATGCCGCAAAATAGCACATGCGAATTGCGATGTGATTGATTCTTTCCCTGACCCGCCTCGACGTTTGTTGTTGTTGGCACTCGGGGACCGTTCCAGTTCATTTCCTTCCATTTCTTTTATATTATCGGTAAACCTTGGTCCGAAGAAAATGTACCGTTCCTATTCTGCTGCACAATGCGGCAAGTATTGAAAATCTTAGAGCTACCACGCAAGTCCAGATCACTTGCAACATTTAAATTATTCCTCTCTCACAAGTCTATGTCACTCGCGCTGCAGCAGGACTACAGGTTCGCAATTCCCCTCCGTAGTAGGACTCAGGCACCACTCCATACGACTATAGATTGCCCAAGTGTGATGAAAAGTTTAATGGATTGTTTTGCACATCGGGAAACTGAACCCAGTCGGGTTTTGTCTGAAAGTTTGTCTCCACTGAGAGACGAATTGATACTAAACATTGAAGATTTTGATAAGGTGGCTATTGCCCTGGAAAAGAAGGGAAACTGGTTGTTTATTAAACATGGGGTTGGTTTTACATCTCCGTTTGTCGAGCTTTTGCAGCAGCTGACCTCCTCCCCTCATTTCGCTCTAGAGGTGTTCTCTAGCATCCAGTTAATATGCTCTCTGCACTTCTTTGGTATTGAGGATTTATCTTTTGGTGCGTTCTTGGGGTTGTTCTGACTTTTCCTTCTTTTTGCACCTAATTATCTTTCTAAATACAACAGCGGCTGTATGATATAGTTTTTCATTTAATACTCTCACCAATAGGTGTTTCTGTCAACCTGACATTGAACAAAACTTAGAGCGGTATTTAAAACTTGGAAACATTTTCAGTTGCAAGTTGCATGAACCAAAACATGTTCATGTTCTCTCTTTCAGCTTCGTTAGTCTTAGTTACAGTAGGCACAACATCTGAATTAATATCGAGGCTTATCTAGAACGTTTATTGTTTGACGTTTATATTGTTTGTGATAATAACAAGATAAATGAATAATGGAACACTCTAAGATAATATAGGCTTCATTGATCGTGAGAGTTGCATTGATACAGCAGCTAGTGGTAGCAAAACTGCTAAATTATAATGGAGGCTGGACAGTTCCGCATATGATTTGCTATGATTCTGTGCATCATCAAAGGCAAATCTGCCTTGATGATGGTGTGTGGGATTGGTCTCATTCCTAATCTTACTGATTAATTCAATAACAATCAATGAAAAGCAATTTTTAATGCTTTTTTTTTGCCTCCACATAATGGTTTAGTTGGCAAGGGCAAGCTCAGCATTGAGAATCTCACTCACCTATAGTTATTTGGAGGTAAATCAGGAAAAAGACTCACTTCCATCAAAATTTATTGGCAAAAGTCCGAATGCTGGACATATATAAAAAAGTTTTTTATGCATCTGAACATGCCCACACTACTTTCACTATATTAGAAGGAAAAAGCTAAAAAAAAAAATATTCATGGGGATCACAAAAAAAACTAAAAAAAGTTCGCTTAGACTTGCTTTTTAGATCTAATAATTTATTTTCTCGTTTTATGTTAAAAAAATAAAAAATTGCAATATTAATTATTATTACAATTTAATGGAAATAAAAATATATAAGAAAATATGATAGTTTTCCTTTTTATCTATGCCAAAACATAATTAAAAAAAATTTAATTGATTAAGTGGACTTAGGAATCAAATGAAGGTTTTGGTGGGATACTCATGAGAAGTCATACTTAGATTCAATAAAAACTGATAATCACCATAGTTTGGTTAAATCATATTTGTGATATTATTTTACAAATATGCAAGATTAACTTGAATCTTTTGACAGTTTAATGGAATGAATTAAATGTGTTAACCAGAATCATAATCTCATATATTTATCAATCAATTAATGCACATATTTTATATTTTACTTCTTTTATATTTATCATTCATTGTTATTTGTTTTAATCTAGTTTGTAAAATTAATTTTTGATCAGACATGCACAAATGATTTATGATAAAATAAAAACAAAATAAAATTTGATTTTTGATACATAATGAAAATGTAACTCTAATTCTCACACTCTCAAAATTCTTTCAAAGCTCTTACTCTTATCTCTCTCGGGACTCGGAATTTTATTATTTAGAGTGGCTTTCCGGGACACTCAACTCATAGTTATGAAAGGCGCGCCTGAAGCTCAGGCGCCACCACTCCTGGGAAAAACACCTCGCTTTAGGCGAGGTGCAGGTGGGTGAGGTGTAGCAGGCGTCGACTTCCAATTTTGGCGGCGGCAGGCATCGACTTCCAATTTCGGCGGCGGCAGGCATCGACTTCCAATTTCGGCGGCGGCAGGCGTCGACTTCCAATTTCGGCGGCGGCAGGCGACGACTTTCAATTTCGGCGACGACAGGCGACGACTTTCAATTTCGGCGACGGCAGGCGACGACTTTCAATTTCGGCGGCGGCAGGCGACGACTTTTAATTTCGGCGGCGGCAGGCGACGACTTTTAATTTCGGCGGCGGCAGGCGACGACTTTCAATTTCGGCGGCGGCAGGCGACGACTTTCAATTTCGGCGGCGGCAGGCGACGACCTTCAGTTTCGGCGGCGGCAGGCGACGACTTTCAATTTCGACGGCGGCAGGCGACGACTTTCAATTTCGGCGGCGGCAGGCGACGACTTTCAATTTCGGCGGCGGCAGGCGACGACTTTCAATTTCGGCGGCGGCAGGCGACGACTTTCAATTTCGGCGGCGGCAGGCGACGACTTTCAATTTCGGCGGCGGCAGGCGACGACTTTCAATTTCGGCGGCGGCAGGCGATGACTTTCAATTTCGGCGGCGGCAGGCGACGACTTTCAATTTCGGCGGCGGCAGGCGACGACTTTCAATTTCGGCGGCGGCAGGCGACGACTTTCAATTTCGGCGGCGACAGGCGACGACTTTCAATTTCGGCGGCGACAGGCGACGACTTTCAATTTCGGCGGCGACAGGCGACGACTTTCAATTTCGGCGGCGACAGGCGACGACTTTCAATTTCGGCGGCGACAGGCGACGACTTTCAATTTCGGCGGCGACAGGCGATGACTTTCAATTTCGGCGGCGACAGGCGACGACTTTCAATTTCGACGGCGGCAGGCGACGACTTTCAATTTCGGCGGCGGCAGGCGACGACTTTCAATTTCGGCGGCGGCAGGCGACGACTTTCAATTTCGGCGGCGGCAGGCGACGACTTTCAATTTCGGCGGCGGCAGGCGACGACTTTCAATTTCGGCGGCGGCAGGCGACGACTTTCAATTTCGGCGGCGGCAGGCGACGACTTTCAATTTCGGCGGCGGCAGGCGACGACTTTCAATTTCGGCGGCGGCAGGCGACGACTTTCAATTTCGGCGGCGGCAGGCGACGACTTTCAATTTCGGCGGCGGCAGGCGACGACTTTCAATTTCGGCGGCGACAGGCGACAGGCGACGACTTTCAATTTCGGCGGCGACAGGCGACGACTTTCAATTTCGGCGGCGACAGGCGACGACTTTCAATTTCGGCGGCGACAGGCGACGACTTTCAATTTCGGCGGCGACAGGCGACGACTTTCAATTTCGGCGGCGACAGGCGACGACTTTCAATTTCGGCGGCGACAGGCGACGACTTTCAATTTCGGCGGCGACAGGCGACGACTTTCAATTTCGGCGGCGACAGGCGACGACTTTCAATTTCGGCGGCGACAGGCGACAGGCGACGACTTTCAATTTCGGCGGCGACAGGCGACAGGCGACGACTTTCAATTTCGGCGGCGACAGGCGACGACTTTCAATTTCGGCGGCGACAGGCGACATGCGACGACTTTCAATTTCGGCGGCGACAGGCGACATGCGACGACTTTCAATTTCGGCGGCGACAGGCGACATGCGACGACTTTCAATTTCGGCGGCGACAGGCGACATGCGACGACTTTCAATTTCGGCGGCGGCAGGCATCGACTTCCAATTTTGGCGGCGGCAGGCATCGACTTCCAATTTCGGCAGCGGCAGGTGATGACTTTCAATTTCGGCGATGGTAGGCGACGGTAGGCGACGACTTTCAATTTCGGCGGCGGCAGGCGACGACTTTCAATTTCGGCGGCGGCAGGCGACGACTTTCAATTTCGGCGGCGGCAGGCGACGACTTTCAATTTCGGCGGCGGCAGGCGACGACTTTCAATTTCGGCGGCGGCAGGCGACGACTTTCAATTTCGGCGGCGGCAGGCGACGACTTTCAATTTCGGCGGCGGCAGGCGACGACAGGCGACGACTTTCAATTTTGGCGGCGGTAGGCATCGACTTCCAGTTTCGGCGGCGGCAGGCGTGACTTCCAGTTTCGGCGGCGGCAGGCGTGACTTCCAGTTTCGGCGGCGGCAGGCGTGACTTCCAGTTTCGGCCGCGGCAGGCGTGACTTCCAGTTTCGGCCGCGGCAGGCGTGACTTCCAGTTTCGGCCGCGGCAGGCGTCGACTTCCAGTTTCGGCCGCGGCAGGCGTCGACTTCCAGTTTCGGCCGCGGCAGGCGTCGACTTCCAGTTTCGGCCGCGGCAGGCGTCGACTTCCAGTTTCGGCCGCGGCAGGCGTCGACTTCCAGTTTCGGCGGCGGCAGGCGTCGACTTCCAGTTTCGGCGGCGGCAGGCGTCGACTTCCAGTTTCGGCGGCGGCAGGCGTCGACTTCCAGTTTCGGCGGCGGCAGGCGTCGACTTCCAGTTTCGGCGGCGGCAGGCGTCGACTTCCAGTTTCGGCGGCGGCAGGCGTCGACTTCCAGTTTCGGCGGCGGCAGGCGTCGACTTCCAGTTTCGGCGGCGGCAGGCGTCGACTTCCAGTTTCGGCGGCGGCAGGCGTCGACTTCCAGTTTCGGCGGCGGCAGGCGTCGACTTCCAGTTTCGGCGGCGGCAGGCGTCGACTTCCAGTTTCGGCGGCGGCAGGCGTCGACTTCCAGTTTCGGCGGCGGCAGGCGTCGACTTCCAGTTTCGGCGGCGGCAGGCGTCGACTTCCAGTTTCGGCGGCGGCAGGCGTCGACTTCCAGTTTCGGCGGCGGCAGGCGTCGACTTCCAGTTTCGGCGGCGGCAGGCGTCGACTTCCAGTTTCGGCGGCGGCAGGCGTCGACTTCCAGTTTCGGCGGCGGCAGGCGTCGACTTCCAGTTTTGGCGGCGGCAGGCGTCGACTTCCAGTTTCGGCGGCGGCAGGCGTCGACTTCCAGTTTCGGCGGCGGCAGGCGTCGACTTCCAGTTTCGGCGGCGGCAGGCGTCGACTTCCAGTTTCGGCGGCGGCAGGCGTCGACTTCCAGTTTCGGCGGCGGCAGGCGTCGACTTCCAGTTTCGGCGGCGGCAGGCGTCGACTTCCAGTTTCGGCGGCGGCAGGCGTCGACTTCCAGTTTCGGCGGCGGCAGGCGTCGACTTCCAGTTTCGGCGGCGGCAGGCGTCGACTTCCAGTTTCGGCGGCGGCAGGCGTCGACTGCCAGTTTCGGCGGCGGCAGGCGTCGACTTCCAGTTTCGGCGGCGGCAGGCGTCGACTTCCAGTTTCGGCGGCGGCAGGCGTCGAGCCAGGTACGCCATTCTTCTCCTTCTTCCTCTTCTTCTCCTCTCCTTTTTTTGCCGGATTTGCCGTCAGAAATGGGAAAATTTTGTCGGAGAAGAAGGGTAAAGCAACTGTGGGAGAAGCGGTGAGAGGCGGAACCAGGCGAAACACAGGAGGAGTGCGTCGGGGAAGATGACGTATTCGGCTGATCCAACCCAAAACGACGTTGTTTTGGGTTGAGTTATATTTTTTTTAAAAATCAAAACAGCCCAAAACGACTTCGTTTTGGGTTGGTTTTGATTTTTTTTAAAAAACAAAATCTTCAAAACGACGTTGTTTTGAGGATCTGATTTAAAATAAAAAAATGTCACCTCCAAAACGATGTTGTTTTGGTCTTCCATGAATTAAATCGACGTCATTTTGGAGTTTTGTGATTTTAAGCCCTATAAAATCCTCTCTTTCTCGGGTTACATCCTAAAACATTTAAAACAATCCTCCCAAAACACTCTTAAGGCTGGATTGAAGAGGAGAGAAGAAGAAGAAGAGGCTCAAAAGGTATTTTTTTCATTTTACCTATTTTTTAATGAAAAAATTTTTCAAAAGGTAAAAAAATATTTTCAAAAAATATTTAAAAACTAGGAAAATTTTTTGAATAATACTTTGAAAAAAATATGTAATTTTCAAAAAACTAATGTAGAAAAAAGGGAAAAAAATTTTGAAAATTAACGAAAAATAGAAAAAAATCATGAAAAAAATTATGAAAATTATGAAACAATAAAAACAAAAATTATAAATAGTTTTAGTTATTTGGCAAAAATTGAGTATGTTTATAATATATAATATATTATGTATATGTTTTCATTTTTTTATTAATATATTTGTCATTTTACTGTAGATTTGTTGTAAAGATACATAAAAATGGACAAAGAGATTGAAGTTGAAGTAGATGTCTCAAGTGGAAGAAAAGATCTGGGATGAAAATATGCTCGTTTATTAAATGAGAAAGATATATGTACACTCATTTATATTTTTTGTGATAAAGTAACTAAAGGAGATATTTATAGACAAAGGCAACACCTTGTTGTAGGGTTTAGAAATTCGAAAAAGTGTACAAGATGTCCCGAACATGTTAGAAAAGAAATAGAATATTATATGTTAGCCAAAAAAACTCAAAAAAATCAAATAAGTTTTGGAAGTCATAATGTGAATAAGGATATGTTTGGGTTACAAGATGAAGATGATGAAGACCCGGAGGTTACTAGCAAAAGAGGAAGAAAGGATATTTCTAGTGGTGATAGCAATGGAGGGGGAAGTGGTGGTAGTGTTAGTGGTAGTTACATAAAGAGAATGATGCAGAAAGGTCCCATGGATCATTTCTTTACTCCTAATCCAGAAATGATTATTCAAAATAGAAAAAAAATACTCAAACTACTATCAATAATGCATACAAAAAAGAGGCCAAGGAGAGAGCTGATATACTATTTTGTAGATGGATGTATGATGCTGCGATTCCATTTAATGCAGTGAACTATGCTAGTTCCAACTAATGCTTGAGGCAATTGGGCAATATGGTGTGGGTTACAAGGGATCGAGTTTTTATGATGTAAGGGTTACTAATCTCAAGAAAGAATTGGCTCTCACAAAGGCTTCAATAGAGGTTCATTTCACAGAATAGAAGTAAAATGGATGTTCAATTATGTCAGATGGATAGACTGATAGGAAGGAAATATCATTGATGAATTTCTTGGTGAATTCTTCAAGAGGGACCGTGTTTATGAAATCTATTAATGCTTCTTCTATGATCAAGACGGGAGAGAAATTGTTTGAATTACTTGACAGTTGGGTTAAGAAAGTTGGTGAAGCCAATGTTGTTCAAGTGATAACAATAATGCTTCAAATTATGTTGCGGCAGATACTTATAATTTAATTTCAAATTTTCATTTACTTATTTATGTAAGTGATTACATCTATTATCTATTTATTATGTGTTTAAATTATGTGGAGAAGTTGTTGGAAATGAAAAGACCGCATTTGTATTGGACACTATGTGCCGCACATTGTCTTGACTTGATACTAGAAGATATTGGAAAACTACCACACATCAAGAAGACAATAGAGAGGGCCATATCCATAAGCGGCTACATCTATAATAGAACGGGTTTGCTCAACATGATGAGGCGATTTACTGAGCAAAGGGAGTTGTTAAGGCCTGCTAAGACTTGGTTTGCAACGATCTTTATCACCTTATCCTGTATCAATGAACAAAGAAACAACTTAAGGAAGATGTTTACTAGTTCAGATTGGACAGAAAGTAAATGGGCAAATGAGCAAAAGGGAAAAAATGTAGCCAATATAATTTTAATGTATTCTTTTTGGAATACTGTAGTGTTTTGTTTGAAGGTGTCAGGCCCTCTTGTACGTGTGCTTCGTTTGGTGGATGGTGAAAAGAAATCTCCTATGGGTTACATTTATGCAGCCATGAAAAAGGCGAAAGAAATCATCATCAAAAGCTTTTATGAGAATGAAGAGAAGTATAGAGAAATCATGGAAATCATTGATAGGAGGTGGGAGGTTCAACTTCATCGACATTTGCATTCAGCTGGGTATTTTTTGAACCCACAATTCTATTATGATACAAAAGGATTAAGAATTGACCTAGATTCAAAAATCTTTGAAGATGTATATAGTTGCATTTTAAGACTGGTGAAAAACAGAGATGAACAAGATACAATTATATCACAACTCGACTTGTACATGCATGCTAGAGACCTTTTTGGTAATGAGTTTTCCATTAGAACAAGGAAGACTAAACCTCTAGGTTAGTCATTTAGTTTTGTTAATTAGTGCATTGAAATTATTATATATGTTTGGTTAAAATAGATGAATTGTTCAACTAATAATTTATTTATATTAATTGTAGCTGAATGGTGGGGTATGTTTGGATCAAATGCTAGAAGTTTGCAAAAGTTTGTATTGAGGGTTCTCAACCTAACATGTAGTGCATCAGGTTGTGAAATAAATTGGAGTATCTTTGAGAATGTAAGTTACTAAAGCAATTATATGCAATTTAATTTGTGTCTTTAAGTTACAACATTATTTAATGTAACTTAGATTCTTCAAAACTAAAATATTGAGATATAATCATGAAAACTATTTGTTTTTTCAGATTCATAGCAAGAGGAGAAATAGATTGGACTATCAATGTTTGAATGATTTGGTATACATTAAGTACAACCGAACCTTGATAAAAAGATATACTGAGTGTCATACCATTGATCCTATTATCTTGAAAGAAATAGATGATAGCAACTAATGGTTGATGGGAAGAATGAAAGATGAAGGTATTGCAGAAGATGATTTGGTGTTTGAAGGTGATGAGTTAACATGGGGTGATGTTGCAAGAGCTAGTGGAGCTGAGGAGCTTAGGGTTTATACAAGAGCTAAACCAAGCAAAACACAAACACCAACACCAAAACCAAAATCAAGACCATCTAGCTCTAACATACTCCTACTCTTGCTTTGATTGATGAAGATGAAGAGATAATCTATTCATCGGGAGAGGAAAATGAAGAAGAGGGAGAGTGAAAGATTGTTGATGGGGATGATATTGATGAAGACTTTTTTGATTTAGATTTAGATGTAGATACATGAGTATTTATTTTATTTTAGAACTTTGAATGTTTATTATTTTGTTTTGAAACTTTGAATGTTTGGATGATGGGAGCACTATTAATATTTGATTTTTATCTTTGATGTACTTTAGTTTATTATTAGATGAAAATTAAAGACTATATTTAGTAAAATATATAATTTTTATGTGTATTAGGCTGGGTGCGCCTCAAATAAAAAAATCCACGTCTCAAGTGCGCCTTGTGCCTTAAGGTCCCAAAAGGCTTTTGCGCCTCAGTGCGCCTTAAATAACTATGTCTCAACTTGGGTTTGGAAGTTTGAACTAGATTGTGGTACACCGTGCACGTGATCTACCTAACTGCATTATGAGTATTTTAATTTTTGTTTAGTATTGAACTATAACCTTTAACATAAAAAATAATATTTAAAAAAAGTAAGTTTTTTTATTTACTCTTTCTCTCTCTTTAGTCTCTCTCTCTAATCCGAAAATCTATCATCTAGGCTCTATCTTTTGTTTAATAAAAATCTAAAAAAATAACTAATACTAATGAAATATTTAAATTTTAAAAATAAAAATCTTATAAAGAGGTTTGATACTGCTGAAACTTTGATTTCTCTAGTTGTCTCAATCTAAATATCTAAAAAACAAAAAATTAGGAGGATTTCTGTAGTTTGGACTCATTTTAATATAATAAAACAAAAAAAATATTAGGGGTGAGTAAGAAGAAATGACACAGTGCAAATATCATATGAGAAATTTAATTTGTAATAGTTCATTTGGGATTGGGCACATTAAGAAGTATGCCGAATTTTGTGCCAAAAAATATGATGTATTAGATCTTAGGCAAACCCAACATAACACTGTATTTTTTGAGACTGAATCGAGTTAAGTCTCAAAGTTTACTCCCTATCACACCGAGTTGGGTAGGGAAGACATGACCACACTTATAACAATGATGAGTCTTCTGATCAGATTTTTGGAAGATCCAAGGGTAGTGCGCATCATGCAGACATATTTTCAGCATGCTTATCATAAGATTCCTAGGTCGACATCTAGGAATGACGTACTAAAATTTTATAAGTTAGAAAAATAAATAATAATTAATGAATTTATGATATATAGTAGAATTGTATCCGTAATATCCGATATCTAGACAAGTTACGATGAATCATCTTATGCATGTCTCATTGGTTACTATATAGATTCTAATTAGATAATGAATAAAAAAATTTTAGGATTCTTTGAGATTCTTCATCCTCATAATGACCCAATTATTTTTAAGTGCATGATGAAAATCTTTAGAGAATATAAAATTTAAAATAAAATTTTTAGTATCACATTTGATGATGTATCTAATAATGGAGTAGTGATTAACATGTTTGTTATGAATATTAGAGACACACTATTAGGAGAGATCTTTCATGTCAGATGCATGTATCACGTGATTAACCTGATTGTACAAGCAGGTATGGTGTGTTCCCCCATATTGGATAATATACGTAATACACTAAAATATATTCATACTCATCGTAGACAACAGAAGTTTGATAGTCTCTATTTGTCTGTGAATCTTAAGAAGAAGAAATTTCAATTGGATATGAGACACCGTTGGAATTATACGCACATGATATTGGAGTTATATATTGGATACGAACACGTGATATCTGATTACGTTAATAATAAGAGTGATGAACTTATTATTGATGATATTGACTGGGTTTCAGGAATTTTATTTATGAAATTCCTGAAGATTTTTTATGACACGACGAATATGTATTCGTTGGTTTATCCTCCTACAACTTGCATTGCACGTAGGTACATATGTAACATTAGTATCATGTTTAGGAAGTATTGAGTTGATTCAATACTTAATCATATAATTGTAGAGATGAGAACCAAATATTTAAAGTACTGGTCTACTATTTTATTTTTTTATTATCTCATTGCATACATGGATTCTAGAATTAAGGTGGATGAGGTAGATAATATCCTGACTTATATTTTCTCGTGCATGTACCTGGAAGACCCATTAGAAGGAATCATTCACGAGAAATTGAGTGACCTGTTCACATACTACGATATTAAATATGATGGTGGTAGTAGTGAGACTATGATTACAGACAGAGATACTTTCTTTGGAGATAATGATTTTTTCATTAAGTTAGCAAGGAAAAACGACAGGGTGGACCGTCACATAAGTGTGAGTTTTTTCAGTACTTAGATATTGATTACTGCTCAATCCTATCACATTCTTATACAAAGAATATTGATATATTATAATAATAAAAATTATATGAGTCTATCTTTGCCGTGCTATCTAGGATGACACGAGATCTACTTACTCACTTGGTGTCGAGTGTAGCATTAAAACTTACTTTTTTTTTATTTCAGTGAACGTGATTTTGGATAGAAGATCGAGATTATATTTAGAATTGTTGAGACATTGACCTATTTGAAGGATTGGAAAGATTCGAGATTTAACATCCAGGATTGTGCTGAAGCTGAGACAAAGATTGCATCCGTTGCGAAAGTGGATGAGTTGATTATTGATGATGATGATCCATATAATAGTGATTTTGATGTTGTGATTGATGATGCTCATGATATATCGATTGACGATTGATGTGGTTGTTGGTTGCCCCTGTCCATTGCCAGATACCAGTTGCCAATACCACGCCATGCCACATGCCATTTGTCATTGTCACTTGATTTTGATTTTTGATGTCTCATGGTCACGAACTGACAGACACAGTTGATGATTTGTATTATTTATTATTGATTTTGTTTTTTGATTTCGATGTTTTGTTTTGTATTGATTGTACGTTTTTTTTATTTATGTTACGTTGTATTTGCTTTGGTTCGGTATCTATTGGCCGATACCGATCGGACATTTGATTTGCTTTTGTTTTTGTTACATTGTAATTTTTTTAACGAAATTATTTTATTTAATTTATTTTTGTATTAAATTTTTCATTTAAAATTTTATAATATAATTCTAATAAGTTATAATTTAAATTTATTAAAAATTAATAAAAAAAATTTAAACTTTATTAATATTTTATATTCAGCTATTTTTAATTTACAAATATACAATTTTTAAACATTATTTATATATATAATATAATATATATTTTATATATAGTTTAAATGTTTAATACAAAACTTTAAATTTTTAAAAATAAAAAAAGTTTAATTTTTTTAACCAGGCTTGTACGGGCCTGACCCGGCATGGTACATTTACCACCGTGCCACCGCGTACTGGGCCAGGCACGACATGGTATGGTAATCATGCCGTGCCTGGCCCGGTGCGAAAGTACGTTCGTGTTCACAAAAAATGGGCCGGGCCGGCCCACAACGTCTCGTTTGACACATATAGATAACTCATAATTGATCTTTTATATGTAAAAATTAGTATTCAGTTTAAATCTAAATATTTCTCTAGTTAAATATGACTATGATCATAAAATAAAATATTAAGTCAAAAATCTTTACATATTTAAGTATGCAAAAAGTTGTGAGATAGTGAGCATGTTGTGGAGAAATTAGAAATGATTAATTGTACCATCTACATAAAGTACATTTATTCTAATAATAATTTAATAATCTTTCTTATAATTCTTTTATGTGTATCTAAGTTAATTGAAATATCACTTCAAATAAAAAATTAGTATTTGCCTCAATTGGCCTATTTATTAGAGTGCAACATAAAAGTCAACTAATGAGAGAGTATTGATGATTACAATATCTATATTATCATAAATTATCTAAATCTAATGAAAGTATTTCTCTCTCAACATTATTTTAGAGGTGTCAAATGAGTTGTGCCATGTTTACATGTCCTATTTTAGTGAGGCATGGCCGTGCCAATATGTTGTGCTGAGCATGGCATGAGAACCACAATAGTGTCTTGATAGGCTGACATGGTTTGGTTGGCTCTCAAAGTGTTGGGTCATACTCGGCTTGGTGTGTGTTGTGTTGATTTGGGCCAATTTGTGCTAGCACGAACTAGGTCATTTGTTTTGTAAATTTTTGGTTTTTTGGGTTGAAAAATTTAATTTTAAATAAAATTTTAAATTTGTAATCATGATCAGGACATTATACCTTGTGTTTGATTTGATTCAAATAAAAGATTTAAAAATTCATTTAATTTCAATAATAAAATAAAAGTATAATATGATGAATGCGTAAATTATAATGAAATTAAAAATTATCAAAAATAAGAATGATAATAAGTATAATCCAAATAATCAATATATAAATTGTACATAAATCATAATAAAATAAAAAAATAACAAAAATAATAAGCACTAGCACAATATCACTATTACATGAAGAATCAAGAATCATTAATCATTATCTGTGATATGATAGTACAAATACAGATATAAATTATTATCATCATGAACGCGTCTGAAAATATTGTTAGTGTTCGTATTATCTTTGATCTTTATGTCTCATAAATTATTATTTGTCATTATTTATAGTGTCTTATTTTGAATATTTAACTTTGAATCTTTTTAATCCTATATGAATGTAAGTATCTTTATAATGTCTAGTCATAATCTTGATATTTTATTTGAAATAATATTCACCATCACAGAAAAATAAGAATTCGATATTACTCTAGATTTCAGAGGGGTTATTAGATTACGTGTCATCTTAGATAACATAAGATAAGTGGATTTGTATGATTTTTTTATAGTAAAATATCTAAATTTTTATTATCATTATATGATATGATATGACAGTAATCAGTATCTAAGTATCAAGATAGTACATAGACAGATATAAATTTGTCGTGTCATAAAAAAATAAAATTTCATATAAGAAAATTTTGTATTTAGTTTGAATTATTAATAATAAGTTTGTTATTCTTATTATTCTTGTAGTCTGAGATTTTGTTTTGGTAGCCATTCTATGACTTTAATTTGAGATAGGTGTAATTTTAACTGTTGTATATTTGTTTGGAATTTTTTCTTTTTTAGGCCCTTTGACAAATAGCGACTGTCAAATTCATATTGTAGTATTTTAGTAATTTTTTTTATTTTTTTTAATGGGAGAAATAATTTTTATTATTATCTAATTATCAGGTTATTTATGTGACACATGCACTTAATGAGAATATTTTACCTAATGGTTTATTCTAATAGTTTAAATAAACATATTAATAAATACTTTATTATTAGAACTATTTTTGAATATAATATTAAATATTTTTTTTTTTGATTTTTATATTTGTTAAAATCTATGTCATACACTCATATGTGACACAATCATCTTGAAAATGAAGAATCTCAGAAAATCATAATAATTTTTTATTAATTTTTATTTTGAGTTTATATGGTGTACGGTTAGGCAAACAAATGATGATACATCATGACTAGTTCATGTATTGAATATTATTCTACTAGATTTTTTAAATCATAAATTATTAATTATTTTTTTAACTTATAATATTTTATTATGTCATTCTTATTTGTTAATCTAGGGATTCTATAATAAATAGATTGGAAGTAGACTTGTATAATAATGACTATTTTATGATATTTGAAAATCTAATCGGAAGACTAATGATCGTAATAAGTTTGGTTATATATATATTTTTTCAAAATTATTATGGTATATGAAAGAGGTCAACAAAGTTAAATTAGATTCAATTTAAAAGACATCATCACAAAGTTGAGCTTGCTTTGGACTAATGTATCATATTTTTTGGTGTATTAATCAACATATTTTTTTATGTAATTAGTCTCACACCTATTATTATATATGCATATATCATTTGATAATATATATACATTATGTTGATTTTTTTTGATAACCCTAAAATTTTTAATTATTTTAAAATGTGTTCATACTAGAGATGTTCGTCTAATTTTTTATTTTTTAGATGACAAATAAGATTGAGTTGAGATCATCAGAGAAAACATAATTTTGGCCTTGGATCTTTTGGTATAATTATTATTATTATGTACATATATGTCAATTTTATATTTACAATTGTTAAATTTAATATGTAATATTTTTTTTTTTAAATATTTGTATTTATTAAATCAATTATGAAAGTAAAAAAATTTAAACATAAATAATAACATAGAAAAAAAAGTATTGTAATCACTTTGTTGTAAAAATTGCATCATTTCTAAAATTTAACGTCGAGACAAGTTGCACAATCACATCACCGTGTATCCTAGATGTGTTAATGTGAACTATAAATCATAATTTGTAAAGTAAATAATTAAACAAAAAATTAATAAAAAAAGTGCAATATATCAAAGGTGGAGAGATCAGAGAAGAGGACACAAAAGAGTGAGAGAGTGGAGAAAAAATTTAAAATGAAAATTTTAAATTTATTCTTCTCTATTTATAGTGATTTCAAATTAATAAATTTTTTTTTTCAATTTTTTATTTGTTTTATCCAGAATCATAATAATCATTGGATTCTCGCCAGTAGCCGTTGGATTTAATTCGACGTCTATGGTTTAAAATATAAAATATATATTTTTTAAAATCTGGCAGTGATAGTGACATGTCATGCTTGTCATCACCTTTGTTAGAGTATGTTACATAAAAATATATATGGGCGGGATATGGCAGGTCGTATAATGTTGACTAGCTACATAAGTGGAATTCAACTTATGTTGCTATTTAAAAAATAAAACTATCCCATTGGCTGGTCACCTGTTGGGCATGATACATAACTAGAGACCCATTTCGTGCCTGGTCCTGGGTCACCAAAACAATGGACCATGTCATTATTTCCTGGCCTGGCATAAGGAATGGCTTGCACTATCCCTACATGACATGAGTTGTGCCTCGGGTTGGCATGATCCAGGACTAGGCATAGTGCTGGACCCTGCCGTGCTGTGCTGCATGCTTGGCATGGCTGAACCGTGCCGTGCTATGCCATGCCGTGTTGTGCTGCATGCCTGGCATGGCTGAACCGTGCCGTGCTATGCCATGCCGTGTTGTGCTGCATGCCTGACATTACTGAACCATGTTATGCCGTGCTGTGTCACATGCCTGGCATGGCTGAATCGTGTTGCATGCCATGTTCGGGCTATCCAACCCAATTGACACCTTTATATTTTTTGATTGAAATAATTATTGAAGATATTTTTGAGTTGAATGATTTTCAACTCATCTAGGATAATAAAAATATTATTCATATTTATAATCAACAAAATAAGTTAATTATCTAATTTTTTATAATAAGATAATGAATAATATATAATAAACATAGCAAATCAAATGAGATAATTATGATTGAAAATTTTATAAATCAAGCTCACATGATTTTTTAGGTCATATAAGGCCTTTTATAATTTATAAACTAGGTTTTAATACTTTGTTTGAGATTAAAAATTAGGTGGTTGCTACATTTTCACATTCTCTTTAAAATCACAATAAAGAAAAATAATTTTAAAGTTTAATTAATGTATCATATATCTATGATAAATTACATGTGATATGAGTATCTAAATTAAGATTATCATGATTACTAGAGAAAAAAATATATTGATAATCAACTCTAATTGTATCAATAAATTTCTTTGGAATAAGTCTCGCCTTTATATAATATAAAATTTTTGAAGGTTGCGATACTAAGTTCTCAAGTTTTTTTAAAATAAATAATATTTATTTTTTATATAATGACACGTATTATTTTAGATGAGATAATATCTTACAAAGAGATTTGAGTATTATAATATATTTAAGTTGAACAATAAAAAAAATGAAAAAAAAGTCACATGTATGATAAGATTTCTAGAATAGGATGTTGAATATTATTTTTTTATTTTTTTCAAAAAGTAATGGAAATATAAATATTTGAAGAGTTAACTATAAGATCTATTTTTTTTTTCTGAGATTTTTTTTTATTCTAAATAATCAACACATATTTCCTTTTTCTATAATAAATATTGAGAACGAAATAATTTTATTTTGTAGCTTCCAACTCTTTTGTATTTGAACTCATCAAGACTAGGAGAATTATTTTTTAAGGAAATTTTAATCTCTTTAAAATTATCCTATTATGTAATTATTGGTACATATGATAGTTTAATATGAAAGTCATCATAATATGATTCAATAAGTTTAAAGATAGTTGATGGATAATATTCTTCTCTTTTTATTGTCTCAAAATAGACTTAAGAGGAATACGTAATAGTAATAGATTTCAATGTTATTTTTGAATACTTGATTTAGATTTCCTAAAGAATGAGTATTATTCAAAAAAGTTAATATTAGTACTAATTAGAATTCTATTTATTTTAGATGAATAATATGTATATCCTTATTAGGTACTAGAGTAGCCAAAATAATATATTTTATCATCTCAAGTGTCGCCTTATCTCATCATAGAGAGTTCATAAATAAAATATGTGCTTTCAAAAATTTTTGTGATTTGTTGAATAATCTTTCTTAGGTTTTTAGACTTGAAAAGATACATGATAGAAATGGATTAAGAAATATATTTAATTAATTAGTTTGTTAGCAGTTAAAATTATATTTTCCTAAAAATATCTTCAAATACTTTTATCATAAAGAAGTACTCTAGTTATATTAATATAATACATATTTATTCTTTTTGCAATCACATTTTGTGGAATTGTGTTGGTATATGAATGCTTGTGAATGATCCCATGATTAATATATTAAGTAAATTATCATACTTATATTCTAAAATATTATTTTTTATAATTTTTAGGTTGTCATAGAAGTCTTTGAATCATGTAAAATAAAATTAATATGAGACAGATTAATATTAACATTAAGTTGTTTAGCAAGATAACTCATAAATAAAATAAATAAAACTCGAGATAGAAATAAAATATCAAGTTGAATGTTATGATAACTAATAATTTTGGATATTTTGTCTTTAATTATAATAATATTCATATAATAAGTAGAAAAAATAGTAAATAATGAGTGATTATTTATGATGTGACTGTTTACTCTTGAGAGGCCATATAATTTAATAGGTGATTTTTTTGATCTTGATCTATTAATTATTTTTGGGAAAAAATACATGAATTGTATTAATCACTATACTTTGTAGGTATTATTGTATTTGTTACAGAAGTATTCTAAAGATGATCATCTCTTAGACTTGTATTATTTATTTTTATTAATAAAAAAAATTTATTCATTAATTTGATATTTATTATTTTTATGAATTAATATTGATCATAAATTTATTAATGAAGTTCATAATATATTATATAATATGAAGAAAATTATGATGTGATAATGAGATTTATATCATGTAGTTATGTTGTATCTAAATTATTCTTAATATTATATGATCATTTAGATTGGATATTATTGATTTGGATAGATTAACATATATTATAGTCTTTGATTTGATCAAGTATTTCATCTCATGAAGTATGATCATGATAATGATTAAGGTAGATACCTGGATACTTGCTAAGAGTAGTCAAATGCATCAAAGGCTTGCTATGAGGTAACTATATGAATCATATATTTAATATAAATGATGGTTTTTTTATAATAATTGTGCAACTATCTTTAAACTTGAGGTGCTCAAGTTTATCTTAGATATTATTCGTATTTTTTGACTTCAAATCTTATTGTCTTTATAAGATTGTTCATAGGATAATGATTGAGTATAATTTGAGTTGTTTCAAGATAGTTTAGTAGTCAACATATGATTTATTATTCCTAATAGAGAGAGAGGGTAAGATATTTGATAAAATATCCATAATATATGATAAAATATTTAAGAAAAGTAATAAAAAAAAGGAAAAAGAGGATAAGTTTTTTTATTATTCATTTTTTCTTATGATAGTTATTTTTTTTCAATTTTTTAAAACATATAATTTGGATGTTAAAAAGGTTTTCTTAAGTTGTGTGTGAAGTAGTCAAGTAGAATTAATAACTCTCAAATTAATATCGCTTTCTTGGATTAAGTTTGGTTAGCTCTAGCTTGTTTTTAAAATCACTTCCTTGGAGGTTTCTATCTGTTGCTTCATGTGGATAACCATGTAGTCGTGCTCATATTGAGATGCTAAGGATAGTTGTAAATCCTTAATATAGGAGATATTTTTACAAGATGTAAATATTTTTTTTATAGCTTCTATTTATTACCTTGATCTTAGAGATTCATGGTTGATTCATGGGTTAGATTAAAAATTTTAATTCTTTTCGTTGCTTTCAGGATTGTGGTACATGGGGTAAGATCCCAACAATGATATTAGAGTCATCTTTGGATACATTCAAAATCAATACTAATAGAAGGAATACTAAAAATTTGATGATTAAGATTAAAATTTAGTTTTAATTTAAAATTAATCTTGATAGTTTTTCATCATATAAATAAAAATAAAATGAGAAAATATATTTGAATAAAATTCAAATTATCAAAATTATTTTTCCAAATAGACAAGCTTACTCAAATTAGAAAATTTTATTTGAAGTGATGAAATGGATTCATTTTGGGTTTAAGATCATATTGTTAAAATCTTGATTACCAATTTTTATAATTTACTTGCGGCATAAGATGTATGTCTAAGATCATGTGGAATATGCATGATGGTTGATTATAGACTAAGCATAATATGATTGTGTATTGCATGTTTTCATTTTATGGAAAATAGGACCTGTACTTCATTGCCTCTCTTTTAATCTCTTTATGTAAATTTTTCTTATCTTGATTCCCCTCAAATATAATGTGATATATTCTTTTTGAAATATAATTAGATTACATAGATTATGATAGATCAAAAATATAAAAAAGTTGATTGCTAAGATTGAGGTACCATGAAGATGAAGTTTCATTAAATGTAATTATTTATTTAACTTTAAAAAATTTGTAATAATATGCATCATGCATGTCCTAGGTTTGACCAAGTTAGTTCCTCAATTTCTGGAGGAATTGATTGTAGAAACTCCATAACCATGTCATATGGTTAGAGAACTATGCATTTGTATCTTCAAATGTTGATGCATGATTAATTTATATATATATATATATGTGTGTGTATATATATATATATATAATTAAGTTTTAAAATAATGATGTGTGAACATATGGTGATGATATATGTAACCAAGTTTTAAAATGATGATATGTGATCATATGGTGATTATATACGTAACCAAGTTTTAAATTGATGATGTGTGATCATATGATAATTATAATCACGTTTTAAAATGATGATGTATGATAATCATGCATTAAAAAAAATAAATCTTAAATTAAAATATTAAAGTTGTCTTTCATTTATATAGAAAGACAAGATTTTTATTAAGGTATTGTTGTTGGGCAAACCCAAGTTTTTTTTGTTGAAATATGTTCAAATCATGAAAATATGTTTTTTAATTAATGGGTTAATTTTAATTAAAAATATTAATTTATTTGACAAACTCGAGATTAATGTAAATGGGGTTAAGTGGGGTAAATGTACATATGATATACATTTATCAAAGAGTTGATAACCCAATGAAAATATGTACATCAAGTAGTTTGATAGCATTGATTCAATAATTGTAATTCGATGTAATTGATAAGAATGATACATACTTTTTGACCTAAATTAGCTTATTAGGTAAACCCAAGGTCATTCTTAGTAATGTTGGATATTAACTTCCTAGAAAAACTTCATATACGTTCTTTTGGATTCTTAGTAAGGGTTATGAATTTGTAATAAAATAGTAGAGTCAATATATATTTATTAAATTCATAATAATTAGTATTTAAATATGAACCTATTATATATATTAGAAACAAAGAAAATGACATGTCTAAATTTCTTGGATTAAAAAGAAATTTGAGAATTATTCTCAAAGTTGAAAAACTAGCCGATGTCTAATTTGAGTCTATTTTTCAAAATTTTGCAATTGATACTTCTAAAGAAGTTCATAAGACATATCAGAATAATATGGATGAGCAAACTTGATTCGAAAGGTCTGAGATCTTTAAGCTGTTTTTTTGCTCTAAGATGACTGATGGGTCATCTCCAATATAATATGCACTAAAGATTAATAAATATATTTAAAGGTTGGGATAGTTGAGATTTGTGATGAATCATGATAAAGTATCGACTTAATTCTAATCCGTTTATTTAATAGTTTTGTATATTTTATGATCAACTATAGAATGAACAATATTGCAGCTATTATTTTTTAGTTTATTTATACGCTCAAGACAATTGAACTTAATATTCTTTAAGAAAGGAGAGTATGATATTCATTCTTGTGAAATCTTCAAGTTTTAAGAAGAGTTCTAAAACTAAGAAGAAGAATTCACTAATACCAAGAGACGTGAGACCAATAAGAAGGCTAAAGAAACAACCTTAAAAATGATTGTTTTCACTAATACAAGGATGACTATTAGAAAGGAACCACAAAATTTATTTGAAGTCTTTGAAAAATAATGTATCTAATACGCCTACTAGTTTAAGTATATTTGTCATTAAGGTTAATATTATTTTTTATAATAACTAATGAGTATTATATATTGGTTATGAATTACACATATGTATTGATATGTAGGACCTTAAGAATAGTAGAAAACTTGCCAAAGGAGAGTTTGATTTATATGTTGACAATGAGGCAAAAGTTGTTATATTGGCTAAAAGGACTTAAGTATTGATACTCTCTAGTAGACTTGTTTTAAATTTTGTTGATTTTTATTATCAATCTTGATTCAGAATATTATTTACTCTTGTTTGAATAAAATAAGTATTTTTTTGATATTTAGCAATAATTATTGTTATGTCATATTAAATTATATGTTTTTTGTAAATGCTACATTATGCAATATGATATACATATTATATATGTCTAAACTAATTTAAAATGTCAATGATAATAAAAAATAAATGGAAGACAATTTGAAATTAGTTTATTTATGACATTGTCGCCTTTGTCATATTAGTGAGATGCACATGATCGAACTACATAATGATAGTAATTTATGATCATTTGATTATGAATCATGAAATACATATGAATTTTGCTTATTAGGCAAGTTGATAGTTATTATTTAAAGGACATGATGAATGTGCTAACGAGCCATTAAATCTAATTAATTTAGATGTATGTAGTCTTATGTCCATTCATGTCAGAGATGATTTCATCTACTTCATTAATTTTATTGATGATTATTTATGATATGATATTTGTATTTTATGAAATACAAATATAAAGTCTGTGCAATGTTTAAAAAATTTAGATATGAGGTCAAAAAATAATTTGGCAAAGTATTAAAACACTAAGATTTAATTGAGATGGTGAATATATGAGCAAAAGTTTTTGAATTATTTTATGAATAATGATATATTATCCTAGTGGATTGCACCTTACACGTCACAACATGATGCCATTGATAAAAGGACAATCCAAACCTTATTAGACATGGTGAAGTTTATGATGGGTCAAGTGGATTTGTCAAAATTCTTTTAAAGGCTTACACTTGAGATTTTTCTTTGTATGCTAAATAGAGTGTTATCAAAGTCACTTGAGATTGTTGTCCAGCTTATGTGAAACAAATTATATCATACAAGTTAAGTTAAATTTAATAAATACTCATTAGTAGGATATTACAAGGAAATGATTGAATATTAATTCTATAAGACTTAGGAATAAAAAAAATATTTATTTTAAAACATGTTGTTTTCTTAGAGAAAGAATTTCTTCTAAGAGTAGATAACGAGAATAGAATTGAAATTGAAGAAATTCAAGATGTTAAACATAGTCACAATCAATTGCCTAAACTTGAGGCTATTATTCATACAAATAAAGTAGCAATTGATCATGCTCAAACACATGCATGTTATAGGTTGAGTAGGATACACATTGTTCAAAAAAGATATGTATTTATCATTAGTGAACAAAAGAATGTATTGCTCATAGAAGATTATGAGCCTATAATCTATGAGGAAGTTTTGAATATTATAGAATTTGATAAATGACTTGAAACCATGAAGTCAGAAATAGATTTCATGTATGAAAATCAAATGTGGACATTGGTTGTCTCACCCAAAGGGCTCAAATTTATAGGGTACAAGTGGATCTTTAAGAAGAAGACCAACATGGAAGATAAAGTTATCACCAATAATGCTAAGCTTGTAGCTAATAGTTATCATCAAAGACAAGTGATTGACTATGATGAGATTTTTAGTCTCGAATTCATGCTAAAATCCATAAGAATACTCTTTGTTATTTTGTCTCTTATTATTATTATATGACATGACAAATATATATAAATATAACTTTTCTTAATGGATATTTGGTTGAGTATGTGTACTTGACACAATTACAAAGTTTTACATCTAAATATGATAATAAGATATTCAAGCTTCTTATATCTATTTATGGATTGAAGTAGATATCTCGGAGTTTAAATATCCAATTTCATGAGATAATCAAAGTTTTATTTCTCACAAAATTTAGATGAGGCTCATTTGTGTAAGAATGATAGTGGATATGCAGTTGTATCCCTAGTGTTATATATGGATAACATATTACTTATTAGAAATAATATATCGATCTTATAATTTATCAAAATTTAGTTATCCAAGATTTTCTTTATGAAAGATCTTGGAGAAATAATTTACATATTAGGAATAGAGATTTATGGAGATAGATCTAAAATGTTGCTTGCCCTTTTTCAATATACATACATAAATAAAATGCTAAAGAGGTTAAATATGAAATAATCTAAGAGAGGATATATTCCCATGATTCATAAAATTACATTCTCAAAGTTCATGTGTCAAAAGACACAAGATGAGAGAACATACATGAGTAATATTCATTTTTGTTTCATCCATAGGATCAATCATGTATAATATGATATGTACAAGACTTTATATATCACATGCTCTGAGTATTACAAGTAGATACTAGTTAGACCTTGTTGAGGGTGATTAGATAGTTATCAAAAATATTCTTAAATACTTGAAATAAACTAGAGATATATTTTTGATTTATAGAAATTGAGATCTTATTGTGAGTAAGTATATGGATGTTAGCTTCCAAACTGATAAAGATGATTCTAAAGCCAATTAAATTTTATGTTCATTTTGAATGGTAAAACAATCACTTAAAAGAGTTCCAAATAGGAGATAATTGTTAATACTACAACTGAAGTAGAATACACCGTGGCTTATGAGGTAACAAAGGAATCAATTTGAACTTTGGATAAGGAAGTTCATTTTAGAACTTGGAGCGATACGTAATATTGCTGATCTAATATTTCTGTATTGTGATAATAATGAAATTATTGCACAATCATATAAATCATGATCTCATTAAAAGTTTGAACACATACTAAGATGATACTATATGATTAGGAAAATCACATTGGTATGTATGATGTAATAATAGAGAAAATATTCATCGATCATAGTGTTGCTAATTCATTGACTAGGTTACTTTCTTAAAAGAAGTTTGTCTATTGTGTGCTCACCTATAGTATTATATAAAGGCAATTGACTTTAAGATCAACTGAGAATTTGTTAGAGAAGTATTCTAAAGATGATTATTTTTTATATTTGTTCTATAATTTATTTTAATTAATAAGAAGACTTATTCATTAATTTGATATTTATTATTCCTATGAATTTATATTGATATTAAATTAATTAATGAAGCCAATGATATATATTGCATCACATGAAAAAAAATATGATGAGATAATGCTATTTCTATCATGTATAATTATGTTGTATCTACATTATTCAATATCATAAGGTTAATTATATTAGATATTGTTGATTTGAATAGACTAACACATATTTTACTTCTTGATTTAATCAAACAATTGACCTCTTGAATTGTGATCATTGTGATAATTAAAATAAATATGTTGATGCTTGTTAAGAGTAGTCAAATATATTACAAATTTACTATGATATATTCATATGAATTATTTATTTAATATAGATGATAGTCTTATCATAATAATGATGCAAGTATCCTTAGATTTGAGGTACTCAAGTTTATCTTGAATATTGATCATTTATTTTGATTTTATTTTTGTTGTCTCTTGGAGGTTACTCATAAGGTAATGATTAGATATAATTAGAGATATTTGTAAGTAATTGAGTAGTCGACAAAGAATTTACCACTTTTAATAGAGAGAGGGTATACTCATGATTATTTGTTGGGATCATTACTTAGAAGTCTTTGATTAGGGTTAAAATGTCATGGAATATGTCTTCGATGACATGAATGATGATTAACAAGTCTTGGAAAAATTTTTTATACTTAGTTTAGATGTGACATAGTTAATCTAGTGAGAGCTATTTTTTATCCATGCTCTAAACTAAGTATGATATAGAAATGTGAAAAATTAATTTGTACATGATATTACCTATATAAGGGGTTGCAGTCAAACTACTCTCTCTCTAGTCAATTGGGATTATGATGTGTTGCTTGATACTTTTCTTGATTTATTTGATTTAACTATTAAACTAAATGATCAAAATAACCAGAAGATTAATGAGTCACACATATACAACTTTAAAGTTGTATATTGTGATATGCAAAAAAATATTAGCATATTGTGATATGCAAAAAAATATTTGGGTATTGATATTTTTTTAATGATCATGCCCATTTACAATTAGTCTAGTATTCATATTAGAGTTGAATATCAGTTTGTATTGAGAACGAGTTTATTATGATATTTTATATTTTTATTAGAGTTAATCTTCTCTAATAAAAAAGTAAGAGATAGGCTTGTTATTTTGAAATTCATCAAAGAGGCAAATTTTTTGGTGATAACAATAGTCGCTCGTGAGATATTATGGATCAAAAATATTTTTGATAAGATATAATACTTATTTTTTTCTCCTACAATTGTATTCCGTCATGGAATACAATTTATCTATAATAATTTATATATATTTCATTCTCAGAGAGTAGATGAAATACATAAAAATAAATTATTTCATTCTCAGAGAGAAGATTTATGATAAGATTATTATTACTGTAATAATAAATTAGTCATCTAACTTCTTTATGAAGAACTTGAAATGGTTTTAGTTCATATTTCTATTCAAGTTATGGTTATATATTTTAGATTCCTTTTGTACATATTTCTATATTAACGAGTAATAATTGCTTTACATTTCACAATTTATATATAATAATTTATGCTCATTTTATATTGTTAATGAAAATAATAAAATAAAAAAAATGATTATATGTGATAATCTTGTATTCTTTTCAATTATTATTGTTAATTAAATGAAAAGAGATTAGACTAACTTTATTATGATATTCTAGATAGAACATTTTAGTATACTTTCATATTAAATACACATCACAATAAATAATGGTAGTCTATTTCATTTTTTTTTTTTTGAGTTTCAACTTGGCTAATAAAGAATAATCAAGTTTTGAATGAACAAACATTTAATTAATTTTAATTAAGCTTACAATGGGCCTCCTAAGGGCTGAAAAAATATATAGTCTTGCAAGCTCAGTTTCTAGGGAAGTTCTCATTACTGTTCGTCGATATTGTAAAGTAATATTAAATGAAAAAAATAAAATTATAATTGTATTTTTTATGAATACAATTAATATTAGATTTTGAATAAATTTAGGAATATAAATAATTTGACACAAAGTAATAAGATTGAGATTGATATTGCTGTAAGTTTGTAATTGTTAACCCTAATAAAATTATTATTGACTACTTTAATATCAAATACTTTAGATTATAAATAAAAGAAGATAAAGAATAATTATCTTTTAAGAGATAAAGTTGTCCAATGGGGGTCATACTAGCCCAACACGTGTCATGCCTAACAATATGAAGTAACTTGCATGACATGTTCACATGTTGCATTTAGATCCTCAAATTAAATGCAAACATAATCTTATTAAGATTAATTAATACAATGATTTATATCCTATATCATTATGATTGTTTGTAATAGTACAATGAAAAATAGAATCACATATAATTTTCATTCATAATCAAATGATTCTTAAGTTTTTACTTTTTTATCCATATCATTTTTTCTAGCTAATACTATTTGTAATCAATCACAAATTTTCTCAAAAAATTAAGAAAATAATTTTTGGAAGTCAAAGTTTTAATCTTAATGGGAATGAATTCCAATAGAATATGAATCAATGATAATTCACAAGTAGTTCTAGACTTTTCATATCTAGATTTTTTAAAGAAGTTTTTTTCTAAAAAATAATATTGATACTATTAATTATTTTTTTTATGAAGATGAGTGCCTTTTCTATCATTTTTGAAGAATTGTAATTATTATCATTGTAATTTTCAGATTTATAGTTTCCTTATTATTATTATATATATATTTTTTATTTTTGTTATTATGTTGATGGAATCACTTAATATGTGAGCTATCCAAATATGATTTTGATATTATATAAATATATTGTTTGTATGAGATTTTTATTTTAATGATATTGTATTACTTATTTTGTGTATGAGTTTGTACATTGTATGTAATCCAATACCCTATGAAAAACAAACCTTAGGGACAAAGTAAGTTACATAGTTGAGGAGATCATGCATTTATTTAAAAAGTAAGAAATATGTAATTATTTCAAGATTAAATACATATATGAAGTTTAAGGTAATGATAATTATTACTTATGAAATATTTTGGATCTGATACATACTTGAGGTGATAATATATCAATTTCTTTCTTCCACTATTTTTTATCATGACTGTCAGATAGTAAGATATATAATCTTAAATTTTATATTTCACTAATGATCAAAATACATAAATGTGAATTATTTCTTTTTCAGAGAAAATATTTATGATGAGATTATTGGTATAACATATACTCAGATATCAAAACAGTCAACAATGTAAAGATGTCTTAATTTATTTTTTTTTTCTTACAAGCTCTGTGTTTTGGATGGTAATGAATTAGTTTTTATATGCTAGTCTGGGCCACCATGCTGCCCTCGACATGATATGGTTTGTAGCACGGGCCATGTTGTGCCAACACGACTCTAAAAATTAGCAGCTTGGCATGACTAAAAATTGGCAGTCTGTCAAGACCCATTGATATGCCTTTTGGCCGGGTCATGACAGGCTAAGAAGTACGGACACGAACACGTGGATACGACACGGCAGGATACCGGGACACGGTAAATTCTAAAAAATTAGGATACGGATACGGCTAGGATACGGTATAATAAAAAAATAAAAATAAAAATAAAAATAAAAATAAAAATAAAAATAAAAATTATTAATTATAAATATTAGGTATTTTATAAAATTTATTAAATTAAATTAAATTAAAATATTTTATTATATATAATAAATATATATTATTTATTTTATAAAATAAAAATATTTTATTTTATTTTATAAAATAATATTTATATTTATTTTATTTTATAAAATAATATTTTATAATTATATTATATAAAAATATATATTTTTTATTTTATTTTATAAAAATATTTTATTTTATGCCCCTGCCTCTCCCCTCAAGCACGCCCGCCCGCCCCCGTCTCTCTCCTCAATTACGCCCGCCCGCCCCTGCCTCTCCCCTCAATCACTCCCGCCCCTGCCTTTCCACTCAATCACGCCTGCCTACCCTTGCCTCTCCCCTCAATCACGCCCGCCCGCCCCTGCCTTTCTCCTCAATCACGCCCGCCCGCCCCTCTCCCCTCAATCACGCCCGCCCGCTCCTCTCCCCTCAATCACACCAGCCCGCCCCTGCCTCTCCCCTCAAACACGCCCGCCCCTGCCTCTCCCCTCAAAAAATGCCGCCTCTGCCTCTCCCCTCAAATCGTGCCGCCCCTTCCTCTTTCCTCAAATCGTGCCGCCCCTTCCTCTCCTCTCAAATCGCGTCCGCTCCTGCCTCTCCCTCAATTCGCGCCCGCCCCCTACCAGTGGCCAACATTGGCCACCGACGTCATCGGACGTTGGACACTATGGACGTGGATACGACTGCCGACATAACCATCTGATATGCCACGTGGCATATCGGATACAGATTGTGCAATGATATGCCACGTGGCATATCGGACACATATCCGTATCGTGTCCACGTGTCCAGGTGTCGGACACGTGGACACGGCTGCAGGGAGCCGTGTCCGCGCTTCCTTGATGACAGGTTACACCAAGTCGGGTCATGTCAGGTTATGCCAAGTCGGGTTAGACATGGCTAGGCTAGCCTAGATTAGCACCATGCTAGCTTAGATCAGAACCATGCTAGCCTAGATTAGGACCAAGCTAGCATGTTTGGCTAGCTGAGCCAAACTCAACTTGCACGTGTTATCATGTTGAGTAATGCCGTAACACACATCCCATGCAACAAACTTAGGCCCTGCACAACCTGCAACATGTTTAGGCAAGGCTATGAGCCGAGTCGTGTCATGCCAGACAGTTGAATCATGCCATGCTTGCATGTGCTATCTTGCTCTATTAGCATCTTTAGTTCGATGGAGGTATTATAGTTTTAAATTTTATAGTTTCTTTATTATTATTATTATATAATTTTTTTATTAATATGTTGACGAGAGTATCAAACCTTTGAGATGCCCCAAGACATTATACAATGATATTATTTATATGAGATTTTTATTTGAGTGTTATTATATTAATTGTTTGTGTATATATTTGTACAACTATTAAATACATGTTTGATCATTTAATCCATTTTTTTTATTTCATCTAAAAAAATTAGACAAAATAAAACTAATGTATTCAAAAATTTTGGATGATAAAAAATAGAGTTTTTAGACATATAATATAATGTGATGGCTTATTGAAAATGATAATTAAAATTAATTGAAATTAAATTGGTCATCTTTTTACGGATATCTTTATGGAATAAAAATGTCATGATGTTGTCAACTAGTTGCTTACTCATTTTTTCAACATTGATTGGAAATCTGGGATGTGTTTTTTAACAAGTTGTTGAAAAGTTATCGATACTTTTTTTTTTTTGAAAGATGTTATAAGAGGAGATATTTATTCTACTGAAACACCATTGGGGGGGCCCAATTCAACTTGGTTTGGATAGTTTTTTTAGTGACTCCCATCTCAACAACTTGGCACATTCTTACGTCAGCAAAACTTATTCTTTTTATGAGTATTTGAGTAATTGATGAATATATATTTAATTACTTTTTGTGTCATTTTCTCATTTCTAAAAGAGAAATTTTATATAAAATTAGTGCAGGGAATACTCATAGATTTTATTAAAAGTTATATAGTTATAATTTCTGAAATAAATTTTATCATAACAAGTATTATAATAATTTTAATTAAATATTTATTTTCCTTACTAATCTTAATTTAGACTGAAATGATGTATCATATTTTGTTCAAGAAAGTATGTATTGAACTATTTAGAAGTATATTCTAAATTATTATCATTTTTAATATTTTAATATCATAACTAAATTAATTTATTATTATTTTATAAAATTGTGCAAATATAAAAAAGCTGTAATTTTTATGGAAATTATTATAATGTACATATAAAATAATAATTAATAAAAATAATTAAATATTTAAAGTCAATAAAAATTTTCAATCTGATACATTATTCAGATATTAGCAAAGACTCTTTTCATCTATTTCACACATGTATTTGGGGAACTTACATATAAGTTCCCCAAATACATGTGTGAAATAGATGAAAAGAGTCTTTGCTAATATCTGAATAATGTATCAGATTGAAAATTTTTAATATTTTTGTATAACTTATATATTTTAAAGTAAATAAATGAATGAATGAGTAGATAATCAAAAATTGTCATGTATGTAAGGATCTCATCACAAGAATGTAAAAATAAATAAATATCATCTTGTTAATTATGTGTTGATCTGAAATTATTACAATCGTAAGCAATAACTAAGTAAATTTTTGCATTGATTGCTATGTCTCTAGCTCTTCTAAGATAAAAATGTAAAAAATAAAGAATAATTCACAGTAAGAATTTTTTGACTCTTAAAAGTAATACTTGATTTTTCAGATGTGAATTCAAATCATGATTTACTTAAAATTAAAAGTAATACTATTAAAAATTAGATCTTGTATAAATCAAAGTTGTTTAGTAAATCATGCCCTAGATTTTCAAATTTCAAAACCAAAACCTTATATTGGAGTTCAAACTAATATTTTCTTCAAATTTATTTTCTATAAGCTTTTGTTCTGTCTCTATTATATATTTTTTTGAGGGAGAAATCTATGATTTTTGAAGTGTAACGATAAAACTTCATTTTATGTCTCAAGATGCCTAAAAGTTGGCCAGAGACTGGTTTAATAAACCACAAGAAATCTAATATTTTGAGATTACAAAAAAAATACAGGGGAAAGAACTAAAGAAATTGAATACTAAAGTTTTATTATTTATTTAGCAAGAAGTAACCAACATCTTTCCAAGGATAATGTGTTTAGTTTGAGCTAAAGAGGCATGAGATTTGTTATAAAAAAGAAGTCAAGCGAGATAAAAAAAGTTCAAGCAATAAAGCTTGAATTTCTTAAAAGTGATCTTGAAAAAATGAAGATGAAAGATTTAGATACACTAACTTATTTTTCTTTAAAATTTATGGAGATAATCAAATAGTTAAATATACATGATGAAGATTGTGCAGAGAAGTGAATGATAAAACATTTACTTATTAGTCTTACTTATAGATATTATCTCATTGTTCCTCAAATACAAAAAATAAAGGATACATCTCAACTTAGTATATGAAAGTTTTTAAGCTTGCTGAAGTTTTATGAACAAAGATTATTAAGACATTTTGAGAGCTCAGTTGAAGATGCTTTCTAGAACAAATTCCACATCAATCTAAAATCTATGTAGACTCTATCAGATTTCAAACAAAGTAATTAGAGCTCTTCTATAAATATTAAATATGGACATAGATTAAGAGAGAGTGAGAATTTCTAGATTAAAAGTTCTATCAAATTGTTCTTATACATGTAAAACATGTAAGAATAATCATATTGAGAATGATTGCTAGTATAAGTCAAAATTTTATTGTTTCAATTGTAGGAAGTTTGGACATTTTTTAAGAGATTGCATATTCAAATTTCCTCAACAATCTACATGTGTTAAAGAAAACTCTAATGAAGAAAACTTGTTCTATGTCACTATCATTTCCAATAAATACAACTAAAATGTGTGATTTTTGAATTGTGAATGTACTAATCATTTGATTGGAGACAAAACTCTTTTCATAGACTTGCATACTTGTGTTAGTTCACAAGTAAATATGATAACTAAAGTTCTTGTATTAGTTGATGGGAAAGGCAAAATTCATGTACAAATCTCTATTGGAGAAAAATATATTAAAGATGTATTTCTAGTTTAGAGTTGGATCATAACTTACTGAGTGTAGGTCAATTAAATCAAAAGGGATACAAATTGATATTTGAGTAGGATAGTTGTACTACTAAGAAATTAAAAATGATATTATGAAAAGTAGAGATGTTAAATAACACAATTTTTTCTTTCAACTTGAATTATCAACTTTATTTTGCAATGAAGATGCAAAAAAAGAGAACTCCAACTTGTGACACAGTAGATATGACAACTTGGATTATAAAAGCTTGAAGCTTTTCCATCAAAGACACATGGTGTAGGGATTGCCCTCTAATATTGAATCACCTAATCTTGTTTGTGGATGATATATTGAATCTAAATAGACAATACAATCCTTTCCAAAATGAGTTTCTTAAAGGTCCATCTCTATTCTTGATTTTGTTCGCTCAGATATTTATAAGCATGTCTATAAGGGAAAATATTTTCATTACAACAGTTCACTACCTATTGTTAAATAAAAAAATATTCAAAGATAACTCATAATTCTATATATTCTATAACAGAATGATATAGTAGAGATGAAGAATTGAGTGATTGTGAAAATTCCAAATCTATGATGTTTGAGAAGAGCCTTTGAAAGTTCTTCTGGGCCAAAATAGTTAATAATGCCATTTATTTGTTAAATAGAAGCTCAATCTTTGTCTCAATAAATATTGCTCCAATTGAAGAGTGGAGTGCAAAGTAGTCATCAATTCATCATATCGAGAGTATTTGGGAATTTATATTGCTTCCAAATACCCAAGCATCAAAGGAATAAGTTGGATGTAAATTGTGATAAGCCAAAAATATATTTATTATTTTCATTGAATATAGAAATTGTAAGTAAGCAGAGATATACTGTTTGAATATCTTTCAAGGTGAAAGATTCACTCTCATTTATTTACTTAATTGCCAATTAACTTAGATCAAATTTAATTTAATGATTCCTCACAGTCCTAAAATTATAGTAGCCCCAAGGTCTATAATTTTATTCCCAAAAACTAACTTTACTTCCCCCCTAATGAATCTATTTCTTTTGAGATATAATACATTTTTATCTTATTAGTTACTTTCCAAACTATATGGATGAACAAAATTATAAAGGATGTAAGTGAAGAAGTTGAAATCATGACTATCTATCGTGATAAGAAGTTTGTAATAGTTATTGTCAACTATATTCTTCGCAATAGAATAAAACACAGTCCTAAAATATTGTTTTATAAAGAAAGTAATAGAGTAGAAGGAGATTTGCTTAAGCTACTACATCTTTGATGAACAAATAACAAATGTATTTATGAAAATTTTGTCAAAGAAGAAACATGTTTATTTATTGATATTTTTGATGTTTATTTATAGATATTTTTGATGTTTATTTATAGATATTTTTGATGTTTATTTAAATGAGTATTTTTGGACTTGCGCATCTGTGGTAGCTTGACAATGAAACATTTTTTATTTGTTTTTATTTATTTATTTTATGTTTTTTTAAGAGTAATAAAAAATCACGTAGACATACAAATCCACTTTTTTCAAATTTTACTCAATTATGGTAACTCTCCCTTTCTCATTTTTCTCACCTTCTTCTCGTGAACATGATTATCTGTAAGTTTCTTTGCAAGAAAACCCAAACATGAAATTAAATCATCATTGCTCGAGATGCAACTACAATTATCATGAATATGTCTAATCTTGATAAGCATAGTAAGATAACTTTGTTGCCTTTTTCCACTCAAGAAATTGTGAATGAATTAACTATATTATAATATTATAAATATAATTCATTGTAAGAATAGAGAGAAATTATAAAATTTCAAATCTTGATTAAATTGTATATAAGATAAATATTAATGAAGCCTCCAATTCAATCATCTACCATAATAAGGAACATAAAACATGTCATACTTTGATACGATGATAAATATTTCTTTTCTTTGGTAGCATATCTCTTGATTTTGAAAGTTAAATATAACTTTTTTGATTTATCAAGAGTAAGACTTGTCAAAATATATCTCTTTTAAATATTGCATTAGGTTGGGAATCTCGTGCTAATTTATTTTTTCTTGCCATCATTTATTAAAATGTTTTAGGATTATAATATGTGCATTGATACGATGACAAGTGCCTTAGTCTAAGTGAAGTGTATACGGGATTCGAGATTCATCATATGTGATTTCTTTGAGTTCGAGGGGTAAGACTGTCAAAATATTAATTTTCTTGGATCTCATGCTAAGTGAGAGCCATGTGCATTGTGTATGATATATTTATTGGCCCAACTGGTTTGCTAACAAAGTATCCCATGATAGGAAATTCTTTTATTTTCTATCTCCATCCTGGCTAGCAGGTCTAAACTTGCATGTGATGAAAGCTGCATGCTTTAAACAAACGAATTGTAATGCATAGTGTTTGACTTTACATGATCATAATGTGTAGGTTTTCAACTGGAGAAGAAATCAAGAAAATCAATGCATTCCCATGGCACCCGAGGAGTATGCCAAAGGAATTAGAATTGCTGGTAGGATCAGGAATATAGATCTGGCAGTCAATCTGTTTAACGAGGCTGCTAGCAGGTTTACCACCAGGAAGACTTCTATCTACAACGCACTAATGGGTGCCTATATGTACAATGGCTGCGCTGATAAATGCCAGTCATTGTTCAGCGATCTGAAAACGGAAAAAGATTCAAGGCCTTCTGTTGCAACATACAATATTCTTATATCAGTGTTTGGCCGCTTGTTATTGGTTAATCAGATGGAGGAAGCATTCCACGAATTAAACACATCCAAGCTCACACCCAACTCGTGCACATATAACAATTTGATTTCTGGGTATGTCACTGCTTGGATGTGGGACCACGTGGAGAGAACTTATCAAAGGATGGTGGAGTCCAGCAAGCCGAATCTCATCACCTACCTGCTACTTTTGCGAGGATATGCAATTTCTGGGAAGGTGAGAGAGATGGAGGAGATGTATAACATCGTGAAAGGTGACCTTGATAATTATAAGCTCCCATTGATCAGGTCGATGATTTGCGCATATTGTAGGAGTTGCCTTCCTGACAGAGTCAGTAGGATAGAAGAACTGATCTCGCATATACCAGAAGAAGAGTACAGGCCCTGGTTGAACGTGCTGTTGATCAGGGTTTATGCGAAGGAAAATTTGTTGGAGGGGATGGAGAAGCTAATAGGCGAGGCATTTGAGCGCCGGACGGTTGTAACAAATGCCAGCGTAATGAAGGCGATCTCTTCTGCATATTACAAATGCAGTTTGGTGGACAGGCTGGCAGACTTTTTGAAACGTGCAGAGCATGCGGGTTGGAGAACATGTCGTTCGCTGTATCACTGCAAGATGATCCTCTATGGAACTGAGAACCGCATGCAGGAAATGGGATGCGTTCTTGCTGAGATGAACAATGTCAATTTGAATTATACCAAGAAAACACTATATATACTCTATATGTTCTATTCTAATTGTGGACTCAGATTTCAGGTTGCGCGAATAACAGGATTGATGTTCAAGCTTGGTTATGATTCCATTGTAACTACCACTGTCAATTGGCACAGTTGATCTTCCATATCATCTGAACCAGCCATGAGCTTTATTTATTGATTGCCATTTATGTATGCTCCATTCATCTTTTCCCCCCCTTGAGGTTCAGTTTCAAGGTAATTTGTGTTTTATTGATTTTTCATGATTAAACTATGTTTAATTACATATAAACTAATCCATTAAATATCATATTAAATGAGATAATTGATCACTTGACAAGTCTTCATATTACGTATATTAAATGTCATATTTTGTTGCTTTAACAGATATTTTGTCTAAGGATCATAGGTGTCATGCTTGAGACTCATTAGACTTTGTTTCTGTGACCTTAAAAAGATAAACTATCGAGATATTAATACCTCTTAGACCTTGTGTTAAGCAAATGTCATGTGTATGAGATATGACTACAATAGTAAGTAAAGATTGTAAATTTGTTAATAAAATTTTTGATTTAATAATTATATTTATGTTTAATCAATAATTTCATAATTACATGTATGTGTCAATGATCAATCTCTTTGGTGGATCATAATATAAATAAGAATAACACATGCTGCTTTTATTTGTAGAGATCATAGAAGAGTTTGTAATATCATAGAATATTCAAGATAACCCCAAAAATATTTTAAATTATAAGCTTATGATTGTGATCTAGAATTGTTTGAGATTTTTTTTTTGTTTGATGTGATATAAGATCACAATACTTAATTTATTTTTGCTCGTTAATGTAAGATGTTCTCTCTATATGTAATTTTCTTCTCTTTAAACTTTCTTTCTTGTGTAGCTTTTAGTATAATTATATTGCATGAGACAAGAGTGAGCTGACAAAGGCATGTCATATGTATAATTCATAGCCTGAGATTATACATAATTATACTTAAGTATGTTTTCCATGACACATGGATGAGCTCATATTAGTATTATTAATTGACTTTGTTCTAGAAATGATGTATTCCTGAGTATTTGTTACTCCATCAGAATAGATATTTCATAGTTGTAACAGACTTCAGAAAACTAGTTTCTGATCCAAAGTTCCTTTAAAGATCAGAAGCATGGCATTCATATTTTATTGTTCTATGTGCTATTCTCCCTACTTGAATAATCTAATAAAGCTTTATATTTATTCTATTTTTTGAATTTTGAGATTTTGGTGGAAGTTGATATTTTATTTTTGCTTTACCAGGCATAGATATTGGGCAAGGAAGATAATTCATTAATCATTAAAGCAATCAACAATTCCTAACATATGTTTATAAAACTAGGCAAAGATGAGATAATGCAAGCTCTCATAAAATATCTTGCACAATAATATATCTTCCAAAGTTAGGATCATGATTAATAGTTCATTATTTGTTGACTAAAGGATAATGAGATGATGTCATCTAATCCCTTTGTCATTGCTTTGATATGTAGCTGAGCTATGACGAGAGCTTTGTTCTCTATTAGAGATCATTTCCTTTTTTGTGTTCTATTACTAGTGGCCAAAGGAAGAGTCATCAATGTTGGGGATACTCTATTACTTTCAATTTTAAATTTTCTCCTTGTAGGATGGATATGAGCTTCATTGAAAATATCAATAAATATAGATATATTAGTACTTGAGTTCTACACACACACACACACACTTGTGCACATACACACACACATACACACACACAGTCACACACACACACATACATATACGCACACAGTCAGACACACACACATACATATACGCACACAGTCACACACACACACACATATACGCACACAGTCACACACACACACACATACATATACGCACACAGTCACACACACACATATCACTACAAGAAAAGGCTTATTTAAAAATATATAATTTTATTTTTAATTCAGTCATAATGTTCAAATTGTGACGTAATTAGGAATGAAAATAATTCATTTCTAAAGTATTCCTTTTAAATTTTAAAAATGAATAACGTTAGGGCATTTTTAAAAAGAGCGATGGGTGTTTTTCGTTGCTAAAATTAGAATGACAAAAGGATATTGAATTTTATCGCTAAATTAGCAATGGAAAAAAAATAGAAATATAATATCTATTTCTAAATTAGCGAGAATATAATATAGAAATTTAGTATTCATTTCTATATTAGAAATAGATTTAGAAACACCATTTTTTATTTTATTGTTTGTAACAGGAACATATCCTATTTATGTAGTTTCTGTATGTTGTATACATGATACAAATACATATAAAAATCATATAATACATAATCAAATAAGTACATTCACATATTATTTATTAAATGCTATTTATATTATATCTACTACAGAATAACACAATAGATAACAAATAAAAATATTCATAAAATCTAATACATAATTCATAATTTAATTAAAAAATTATTAACACTAAAATTATAATTTCGCAACAAAAATATTTGTGGCAAAAAATTAATAACATATCAAAAATAACTATGATTTTTTTAATGAGTATTATCCACCGGAGGTTTTGATGGCTCCTTTTTATAATGATGAAAAATAGATGATGTCACTGTCAATTTGCACATAATTTTTTCAATCTTCAAATTTTTGTGTTGCATTTTATCTTCTATTTTTATTCTTTCAGTCTCTCTTTTTTCTATTTCTTTAATTTTCTTTTATATCTTTTTATTTGTTTATCTTTTTATTTTTTTGTTATATCTCCTTATTTTTTTTTGTAATGTATCCTGAATTTTTTATTTTTACACGCAACCTCTCATCTAACATGTTATTATAAATGGAAGATAATGATGAAGAACTCCAAACAGTACCCATATTCCAAATTATTCTTTGGTCAACCTATTCAATTTTTTCATCATTAACATGCTTAAAATGTTGCAAAAGAAAAGCAATTCATATTGGTTTAAAGGGCCATCGTCATCCATTTTTTCACAAAAAAAAACACAAATATTTATTCTTTTATTAATCAATAGTTTTATATTCAATCAAATAAAATAATATAGATTACTAATAATTAATTTTTAATTAATTAAAAAAGCAAACATATTATTAGTAATCTTATATAAATTATACATTAAAATTTCGTGATCAAGGAATTAAGGATATTTAGATATATATAATTTATTTATTTATAAATTACATATCAATATTTCTTTAAGTAACATGAAACCAAATTAATTAAAATCACAAGTTCCCTTTGATATGACTGTTTGAGTTTATTTAATTTTAAAATACAATTTTGCAACAAATTGAGCTATTTATATTTGCTTATCACTATTAGAGTTTATTTTGCAGCAAATTGAGCCTCTAAGACGGGGTTTACAATTGTAAGTGTTTATTTTTGCTATTATCCATAAGGAGTCATTCAGCTTTACATGCTATAGTAATAACGGTAGAGTGAATTATTTGACCAAAAAATTTACTCTCTTGATAATTAAGAATAAATTTCTCAAGCATCTTCTCCACATCAAATGTACATCAGATCGAAAGGGCTTAAAGTAAAATTGCCCTCTCCTATGTGATAATTGAGGCATAGAGTATATGCTACAAAAATGAGCACATAAAATACAATCACACTTTAAATCTGTGAGTTCTCGCATAAAAAATTCATAGGTGCTTTTCAAAGTTATTCTCCATTCTCCTTTTATATTTATCAAAGTATTGGTCATTTCTTTAAAATTTGGACACTCTTAGGGACTTGAAGTACATACTATCATTTTCTCCTAGTAACCCTATCAATTCTTTCAAAATGACACTATCAAAGTGTACCCAACATCAGTAGACATACCATCTCTTCTTATCTTGATCCTTCAAATTTGCATAAAATTCTATTGACCGAGACGATTCCCCTCTCATTATGCTCATAGAACACAAACCAATCATTCTTCTCGAAAATTTAATAGAAATGTGGTATACACATTGAAACTCCACTTTCCAATAATTTTTTTTTTGGCCAGGACATTAATCTCTTTTCTGCTTATCTCTATGTAAAAAATTGGCATGGGCACTGTAGAAAGAGAGAGAGAGGTACTGCTACCTTTTTAGAATTACCAGCAACCAGCACAACGCCAGATGAAATCAATTGCTGTTTGATGCAATAAAATTGAGGGGCAGCCTAGGTTAGTCACCATTGATCAATTTCTATGATTTTTTACATGTGTACCCCCTTTTTTTATTTTATATTTAATACTCCCCCTCAAGCTGGATCATATATGTCATATGCACATAGATTGTTATAAATGTATTTAATCATAGGACTTTAAAGAGATTTAGTGAAGATGTCTGCTAGTTGATCATTCGAATTAACAAAACTTGTAGCAACACATGCTGATGCGATCTTCTATCTAATGAAGTGACAGTTAACTTTAATATGATTGGTCTTTTCATGAAAGATTGGATTGGATATAATATGTAATGCGGCCTGGTTATCACATATGAGTTTCTTCTGTTCATCTTTTCCAAACCTCAACTCGCAAATAAGATGTCTCAACCATATAAGTTCACATATTGCGAGAGCCATAGCTTGATACTCGGCTTCAATGCTAGATTTGGCCACTACATCTTATTTTTTACTATTTCAAGATATTAGATTAACTCCAATAAAAACACAGTATCCTGAAGTAGAATGTTTATACATGGGTGAGCCAGCCCAATCTGCAATCGTGTAACCAACAACCTAAGTATGACATTTGTTCTCGCATAACACACCTTGGCCTGGTGTGCTCTTGATATATCGAATAATGCAGATGACTGCATCCCAATGGCTATCACATGGTGACTGTAGGAGTTGACTAATAATACTCACAGGAAAAGAAACGTCTGGACGAGTAATGGTGAGGTAGTTCAATTTATCCACGAGTTGTCAATTTCTCCCAAGGTCTCCCAAATGTAGAAAAAAATATGACTGCAAACTATAACCGAGGAGAAAATATTTCTGAAAAGAGATTCTTTCTTCTTTGATTATTGTTATATTACAATCAATACAATGATTTATTTATAGATAGTAGTTTACCCTAATAAAATTGAAAATTAAAAATCATTATTATCCATAAGAGTAACTACTGACTCTTGATATTTCATCTTTCCCATTAAAAATAAATATTTAATGTTTAACAAAACTCTTCATTAAAAACGGATATTTAATGTTTATTTAACAAAATTTTCCCATAAACTTAAATGTTTCTGTTATTTTTCATGCCGAGTAATCTTTTGTAGTTGTTGAGTAGTATCGTTGGTAGCGGTTTGGTAAAGATATCTGTGACTTGGTCCCGACTTGTCACGTATACTAATTTTATATTTCCTTTCTTCACTTGATCTTGAATGAAGTGAAAATGAACGTCAATATGCTTGCTTCTCTCATGATTCACCGGGTTATTGCTTAGCTTAATTACTGATTTGTTGTCAACTCGTATCTCAGTTGCACTGAGTTGTTACTCCATCTTGCCCAACAAATTTCTGAGCCATATCGTATGACGTACACACAAAGATGTTGCCACATATTCAGTTTCACACGTCAAGAGTGTCACGATTGGTTGCTTCTTTGAAAGACACGTAAACACCGTGTCACTAATAAAAAATACATAACCCGAAGTACTTTTCTGACCGTCCAAGTCTCTGCACCAATCACCGTTGGAGTACCCGACCAACTTGTAATATGCTGCTTTTGTATAAAATAACTCGATTGACATTGTTCCATTGATGTATCGAAGGATTTGCTTTAACGCCTTTCAATGTGAATAGACTGACTTCTTCATGAACTGACTTACAATGTCAACACTTAATGCAAGGTCTGACCTTGTGCATGTGAGATAGCGTAGGCTTCCCACAAAACTCTGGTATTTGCTTGCATCGACTCTTTCTCCTCCATCAAACTTAGAGAGTTTTGCACCTGGTTCTATTGGTGCTGAAATCGGATTGCAAGACTCCGACCTGTACTTCTTCAAAATCTCCTTTATATATACTTACTGGGATACAAAGATACGCATCTTTTCTTGTCTTACCTTTAGACCAAGGAAAAATTTTATCAAGCTCAAATCTGTCATCTCGAATTCCCGTGTCATTGTATTCTTGAACTTTTGTATCATTTCATTATTATTTCTCATAAAAATGAGATCAACATAAAGAGCAACACATAATATATTATCTCCACTCTTCTTCACATAAATGGCATGTTCATAGGGACATTGCTCGAACTCGTTCTCTTTGAAGTACGTATCGATATGAGTATTCTATGCCCGTGATACTTGTTTCAATCCATAAAGTGTCTTCTAAAAATTTAATACTTTTTTTTCTTCTCCAATTTTCATGTACACGAGTGGTTGCTTAATATAAACTTCTTATTCAAGCACATCATTCAGGAATGCTGATTTGACATCTATTTGTAATATCAGCCAATTGAATTGAGCCGCTTGTGAAATGAGTAATCTGATTGTCTCCATTCTTGCAATGAGAGCAAATACATTGTCATAGTCGATTCCCGTCTTTTGCTTGTATCCCTTTACTATAAGTCTTGCCTTATAGTAAAATGTCTTTCTCTTAAGTACCCACTTAACATTAATGAGCTGAGTTTCTTTCGGCAATTCTGCTAACTTTCGTGTGTTGTATCGATCTATTGCTTTAATCTTTTCATCCATTGCAGTTTGCCACTTCTTATTTTGCACCGTCCGTTCAAAACTTAAATTTTTAGAATCTACCAAAAGACATACAAGGTGTATCTCATTTGTCGAATCATACAAATCTTGTAAGTTTCGTATTTTAGGTTGTTGTGGTTCATCTTCATCATAAGTGGTTTTAGAATTTTTCGGTATAGTTGTTGGCATATTAATTGATGATTCTCCAACATCAATGATATCCTCTATTGCTTTATTTCAATCTCATTCATTTGTTTCATGAACTTGTACATCACGGCTCACTAGAATCTTCTTGCTTATCGGGTTGAATAGCTTGTATCCTTTTGTTTTCTCATCATACCCAATAAAAATATATCTTTTGCTTTTGCCTTCGAGCTTCATTCTTCCCTGATCCGGCACGTGTGCGTAGGCCAAACTGCCAAATACTTTGAGATGAGAGATTATCGGTTGTTGTCTACTTCATGTTTCATGTGGTGTTTGATCATACAACTTTGCATGTGGACACCGATTTTGAACATAGACGACGCATTGCACGGCTTCCGCCTAAAATTTCTTCGGCATATTCTTGCTTTTGAGAATTGACCGAACCATGTCAAGAATGGTTTGGTTCTTCCTCTCGGCTATACTGTTTTGCTATGGAGAGTACGTTGCGGTTAAAAATTACCTTATGCCTTGCTCCTCATAATACTTCATGAAAATTATCGAAGTGTATTCGTCGCCTCTATCGGATCGTACTGATTTAATATATCTACCATTTTTCTTTTTCACCAGCACTTTAATATATCATCGAAGTGTATTCGTCACCAAATGCTTCGATTTTTTTTCAGAAAATAAATCCAAATTTTTCGTGAGAAATCATCAATAAAGGAAATGAAATATCTTTTGCCGCTGAAAGATTTAGGGGTGATTAGTCCACATATGTCAGAATGAATCAATTCGAGAGGTTGTTTAGCCTGATATTCTGCCTTCTTTTGAAATGACATTCTTGCATGCTTTCCGAGCATACATTCTTCCCAAAATTTTTTATCGTATTCCATGTTCGGTAGTTCGTGCACCATGTTCTTCTTTGTCAACTTGTTTAGGTCTGCATGATGTAGGTGATCAAAACGGAGATGCCACAGTGACGTCATGTCTTCCACGTTGACTTGTAAATATTTTTCTCGTATAATTCTCAAATTCAGCTTATACATCTGATTTCTTCTTATTTCAACTTGTGCGATTGAATGTCATTGCTTGTCTTTTAATAGTAATATCCAGTCTTTCATAAAAATTAAATATCATTTCTCTATGAGTTACCCCATACTTAAAATATTGTTTTGAGGTTTGGTACGTAATATACATCTTGGATTGACCCAATGAACCCATCCTTTTGTACATAATAAATCGTACATTGGCCTTTTACCTCAATCTTTCGAGCTATCCTTCGAGCCATCTCCAAATGATACAGATACAGCTTCAATCTTTTGTATCTCTTTGAAATAATGCTCATGCTCACACATATGGTTATTTGCATCTATGTCAAGGTACCACACCATATCATTGTCGGTGTTGACTTTGTTATATGGCATTAAAAGAAAGTCTTCTTCCACCTCGTCATTCATGACTAGGCTGATTGTCTTTTTTATCTTTTTTTCGACTCGACATTCTTTTGCAAAATGTCTCACCTTTTCATAATTATAATATTTATCAGAATTATAATCCTTCGCATAGTGATCATATTTGCCACACTTGTAGCACTCGTAGTTGGAATAATTTGACCGATCGCCTATTTCACGACCGTGTCCTCTTTCACGCCAATTTTATTGGTTTGATTGTCACTTATCCTCATGATACCCTTCTTGACTATGACTTTTCCCATCGTGACTATTTCCTCGACCACCACGGTCACGCCATTTACCTCAAAAGGTTTGAGAATATAATACATTTTCATTATTGAACGATGCTTTGATTTGAAGTGTCTGCTCAAGTGTCTCCTCTTTCTTCTTACGATATTCATGTGCCATTAGGGAAGCTGCAAGCTCGTCGACTGTGAACGTTGCTAGATCCTTTGACTCTTCTATGGCACATACCACATTCTCAAAACTGTTAGTTAACGACTTTAGAATCATTTCCATGACCCGCACATCAGATAATTTTTCTCCGTCTCGGTTGAGTTGATTCGTCATGGTTTGAATACGCGTGATGTAATCGGACACACTTTCTCACTCCTTCATTTTCATACCTTCAAACTCGTTGCGAAGAGTTTGAAGACGAACTTGTTTAACTCGGTCAACTCCTTTGTACCCCGTCTCCAAGATGCCTCATGCTTCTAAAGTTTTTGTAATCGCAATCTTCTCAAAATCCGACTCATCAACAGATTGGAACATAATGTACAATGCCGTCTTATCTTTTGATCGTGTCTCTTTTAACGCCTTATTTTGAGCCGTCATATATCTTTCGGTAGATTCTGGTTCTTCGAAATATTCTTGAACCACCTCCCAATAATTCACAAAACCGAGAAGAGCTTTTATTTGGATGCTCTAATTCTCGTAATTCACATTCGTTAATCGGGGGTAGTGGGACATTATTGATTATACTTCATATCCCTCCGATATCAAGTTGTAGAAAAAAAATTGGCTGCAAACTATAACTGAGGAGAAAATATTTTTGTAAAGAGACTCTTTCTTTTTTAATTCTTGTTATATTACAATCAATACAATGATTTATTTATAAGCGGTAGTTTGTCATAATAAAACCAAAAATTAAAAATTATTATCACCCATGAGAGTAACTACTAACTCTTGACATTTTATCTTTCCCATTAAAAACTGACATTTAATGTTTAACAAAACTCTCCCATTAAAAATGAACATTTAATATTTATTTAATACTAAATGCTCACTATGTCCTAGTATAAGTTTGACATTCTGATCCATATGTGTATCTACCGGTTTATAGTCTAACATATTAGTTTTTTCTAGAATGTCTAAAGCATACTTCCTTTGTTAAAGGACCACACTAGAATTTGATTGAGCTATCTCAATTCTCAAGAAATACTTTAGTTTTCCCAAGTCTTTAGTTGGTAAGTAGATAAAAAGATGTTGCTTTAGTTTTTGAATATCATTCTGATCATTGCCTGTAATGCCAATGTCGGCAACATAAACATTAAAATAAACACACTGCCCCAATGAGTTATGATGATAGAAAATTGAATGATTTACCGTACTGCGAAGCATGCCAAACTCTTGAACAACAGAACTAAAACGGCCAAATGTTGCTCGAGGAGATTGTTTCAAGCCATATAAAGAATGACATAGTCTGCACACTAAACTAGACTCCTCCTGAACAACAAAACTAGGAGGTTGCTCCATATAAATTTCCTCGACAAGATTATCATGATGGAAGACATTTTTAATATCTAATTGATAAAGAGTCTAAGAACATATAGCAACCATAGAGAGAAGCAAATAGATTGAAGCAATCTCGGTAATATGGGAGAATATGTCACCTTAATTTGAACCATAAGCCTGAGTATAGCCTTTAGCAACTAAGTGAGCTTTAAGGTGATCAACCTGTCTATCAGGACCAACCTTAATAGCATAGACCCAACGACATCCAGCTGTAGATTTACTGAGAGGTAAATCAACAAAATCCTAAGTGCCATTAGAGTGCAGAGCAGTCATGGGCATTCTTTGGAAGAGAAACTGAGGATATAACAGAAACAAAAATAGAATATGGTGAATATAATTGATGGTAACTCAAAAAATTGTAGATAGGATGAGAATTACGAGTAGAGCACGTTCATTTCCACAAAGTAATGGGTAATTCATCAGGAGAAGGTAGAGCTGGGGCAAAACAAGCCAAAGTGATAGGAAGTGAGCCAGTAGGTGCCTCAACAATTGGGAGAGGAGCAACGACACGAGTATGACGATGATAAACCTGAAGTGGTTGAGGAGGCACAACATCAGGTGGGGAGACAATGGGAAGGGGCAAGACTTCAAAAATATGAAGAGACTCAGAAGTGGTGGAGAAAAAAAGTGAGTCCTCAAAGAATGTGACATCAGCGGAGAGAAAGTATTGATGAGTATCAAGGGAATAACAATGATAACCCTATTGAAGTTTGGAATATTCCAAGAAGAGCTACTTCATTGATTTGGCAAAAAGCTTGTCATGTCCAGGAGTGAAAATATAAACAAAGCAAATACAACCTAAGACACAAGAAGGAAGGAAATAGGGGAAGTGGTCAGGGAAGAGAAGGGAATGAGGAATCTGATCATGTAAGGCCAAGTAGGCATACGATTAATCAAATAACAAGCGGTAAGAACAGTGTCCTCCCCCCCACCCCACCCCAAATGAAAAGGAATATTACTATATAGGAAGTATGAGATGTCAACAAGATTTGATTCTTGCGTTCAGTGACCCTATTTTGTTAAGGAGTATAAGCACACGAAGACTGATAAAGAATCCCATGATAAGACATAAGTGAAATAAATAATGTTGAAAAATATTTCCTAGTATTGTCACTGCATAACATACGAATAGAAATATTGAACCGGATCTGAATTTCAACATAAAATTTATGGAAAATAAAAAACAATGTAGTTTGATTTTTCATTAAAAATAACCAAGTACATCAAAAATAATCATCAATAAAAATGACAAAATACTGAAATCCAAAAATAAATGCAGCCCGACAAGGACCCCAAATATCAATGTGGACAAGCTCAAAAGGAGACTTTGCCCAATTATTCAAATGCTTTGGGAACGAAACACGAGTATGTTTCCCAAGCTAACAAGACTCATACGGAATTGATGACAAAGTGAAAAAAATAAGAAACCATCTTTTGAAACTTTGAGAGATTAGGGTGGCCCAGACGACAGTGAATGAGGAGAGGAGCATCATAAGAAATCCAAACTGTAGGAGATGAATTTGAGGTGAGGTGATAGAGGCCTTGAGACTCACGTCCTATGTCAATCATTTTTCCCGTACTCCCGTCCTGCTAGGTCACAAATTTATCAGAAAAGATAATAGAGCAATTAAGAGTGCGAGTAATTTAACTGATGGAAATAAAATTAAAAGGACATTCAGGAGTATAAAGGACAGCCGTGAGAGGTAGAGAAGGAAGAGGAAGTGCCAAACTAATTTCTTTAGCCACAATTTGATACCCATTAGCTAAGGTAACAATAGGTAAAAAACAAGTAGCAGTAATAGAGGAGAAAAGATCCTTATTACCAGATATGTGATCAGGAAGCCTCAAAATCTGGAACCCAGGGTCCAAGATGAGATGTGTGGGTAAGGAAGGCAGAGGTATTACCAGGATGGGCAACAAAGACAACAGAAATTGGAGATGAGAAGCTTGGAGGCCGAGGCAGCTGAGAGTCATAAGATTGGGCCACGTGGTCAGTGAGGGGAGGCCATCCATGTAAATAATAACAATGATTGCGAGTGTGACCTAGTTTATTGTAATAGGTGAAATGAGGACGTTGACCTCTACCTCAATTATCATTGCATCCTTTTCGAGAAGTAGTTTGCGAAACTAACACAGAAGAATCTGAAATGTAATCAGATGATAAAGTTTGAGTGGATGAGAAACGAAGAAGGCGAGCAAACACATAATCCAAGGATGAAACAAATGAACTACTAAGAATCTGATCATGGATAGTTTCAAGATCCAGATGGAGGTCAATAAGAGTAAGAACCATGACGAACTTATCAAGTTATATTTGTTGAGCCTCAACATCAGGAGTAAGAGGCATCACAATCAAGAACTCCTTCTTAAGAGAAGCAATCTAGCCAATATAAGTAGATATATCAAAGTTCTGTTGGCTGATATCGATAATAACAGAAGTCACCTTATAAAGATGTTGGATATCATTCATGCTTAATTCTTTAGTCTGAGTCCAAAATTTGAAATAATTTTTGTAGGTTCGAAAATGAAGAAGAATCTTGGGATCAACTTATTGACATAATACTCTATATAATTGAGCATCAATTTTCTTCCACTGTATGCGTTCAACCTCAGGGAAATCTGCCTCCTGTATAACTAGATGATCCTCACATCTTTGTCCCATAATTCAAAGTTCAATAGAGATAGACTAGGAAAGATAATTTTTGCTGCCTATTAATTTTTTCGAAGTAATCACAGGAGATATAGATATGACAGAAGCAAATATAGAAGTTCTAGTAGCCATATCTACGTATCTGGAGAATGAGCCCTAATACAGCTTCAGGCGATTGGTCTTTAGATAATTCAGAATGTGCTCAAGATGCTGGCGCAAATTATAGCTGCAAATGCTGGAGTTGAGGGCCAATTCTCTTTGAGTGCTTGTCGAATGCGATGAAACGTGCTGCCACAAATGTCTTTCAGATTATTATGAGAGATTCTGAAGCTTGCTTAAACAGTAACTTTTCTGGTTTTATGTTCCCATTTCTTCTTGGCACCCTTTGATGGAGAATCAAGATTCAAGATAGGACTGACGACGCCATTAATACCTTCTCCGACACTGATCGAACTTCCCAAGATCTTGAATCCATTGATAGGATAATTACAATTTCTAGCAACACCAAATAGGTGGAAACTCTATGCTTCCAAATAATAAGTATAAAAATATAAAACACCACAATGCTCCCATCCACTAAACAGCTAATAATCTTTCCGTCTGGATTAATTGCAAGTAAACCAAATATTGGCCCCTTTTGGCTCTTACTGCCATAAAACAGAGAATGGATAATCTTTTACAGAAAGTGCTATCACGTGGCTAATAGTGGTAGCAACCAGAAGTGCATCATTGGTTAACAGTGGCAGCACGAAATTCCATATTGACGTGGATTCAAGAGCAGGAGATTGCTTGATTATGGCACGAAATATTTATGTGGATGAGAGTGGCCAGTTTCTGCCGACGATGTATTGACGTGAAAGATAAGTTTTTTCTGAACCTTCCTCTCATACCATGTAGAGAGAGAGAGAGAGAGAGAGTGTGTGTGTGTGTGTTACTGCTACCTCTTCAGAATCACCAGCAGCCAGCACAATGCCGGTTGAAACCACTTGCTGTTTGATGCGGGAAATTTGAGGGGCAGCCTAGGTTAGCCACCATAGATCAATCGCTATGACTTTTTACACGTGTACCCTCTTTTTTTATTTTATATTCAACAGGCACCATGGCTTTTTGTGAGTTTTCTATAGAGCTATTTCTTTGCCATTTAAGTTTCTCATCTCTCCCACTACATTGTCATAATGCCGAGTTCTCATGATGTTATGTTCGGGGTTCAGATGAAATCGAAAAGAAGAGAAGCTAGGGTTTGAAAAAAAGCTTCACCACCACAATGTATACATTTTTTTTAGCCATGACTTTGTCATAAGTCATGGTATTGATGACTATGCCACGACTTAATAAATGAAAAGTTGCAACACTAAAACTTAGGCATGAATAAATACGTGAAAGTCATGGCACCTTAGGATTTGTCGTGAATAAATAAATGAGAAGTCATGGCAATTGGGATTTGTTGTGAGGGATAATTGAGAAGTCATAACACTTAACAATTTGTCGAAACTAGATAAATGAGAAGACATGTTGCTGAAAATTTGCTATATGATTTTTATGGTCTAAAATCATATAGCACATGGTTACTGTTGATCATATGAATAAGAAGGATTTAATGTGGATCGATGTATCATGTAAAAAAACTGTCTAACACAATAACAAACAAAAAAAAACAAAAACAGTTTCTTGGGTTGCCTCCCATGCAGTGCAACATATAATGTCTATAGCTAGACTTTTATTTCATTTAGCAAAAACTATCATTTTGTCCCTTTAATTTTTGTAGTTTAAGCAAACTTCTTTGTGTAGTATTTTAGCTCTTTTATCCCTGATTCTTCAACATCTGTCAATGATGCCTTGTAGAAAATTATTGGGATGGCATTTTCTACATATATTTGTAAAGAGGAAATATCATGTCTCATTTGTTTGAGCTTTAACATCAAAAAGTGGGATGGTATCAACTTTTGTTGTGACATTAGGAAATATTTTGACTTTTTCATTTTTGTTCAACTTATTCTTCAACAATTGGGAAAGCCATGATTTTTACTGAAACTTCTGAAGTAACATTCTTTTTCTCTGTGATCATTGCATTAATATCTACCCTTGGAATTTCTATGTAGTCATTTCCTTTCTCATCAATCATTGTATCCATATTCTCCAGTAAAATTTTCAAGGTTTCTTGTGACTCCAATGATCTTCGGTTATTGTCTTCTGCCATAATGTTCATTTGTTGTTTCCGTTCTTACTCTCTTTCATTAGATCTTCTAGTGTCAATTAAAAGCTTCATAATGAAATCTTTCAATGATGAGCTAATCCTCGGATATGAAATCTCAAAATCAATCTCCCAAGGTTCTAAGTTTTTGATCTTCATAGCTCATGTTTTTTGGGCGGTATGGTTGATGTATGTCACCATTAGGCATGAGATACATGTCACTAAAGGGATAGAAATGTTCTTTTTTACAATGATAGTTTGACCTATACATGGCTATCCTTATTATATGGGTCTAGAGGTGTTAACTAAATTATAAATTATCACTCATGTAAAATATTGTGTTGGTAAAAATGAAAGTAATAAAAAAGATGATGAAATCACCATGATAATAAGTTAAACAAAAGATATCCAATACAAATCCAAGTGATATAAATCAACATAATATTATCAAAATTACTAAACAAAATCTATCACTTTTTAAGGATAGTTAAATTAATCATCATTGATCAACCAAGTAAATATGAATCATTCCTAATAATAGTATAAAAAACTTATTGTGATTTTGTTATAATATCTAATTTTATTATTAGGGGCATCCTAAAAACTAATTGAGTAATGGTCTCTCATCCAATATTATTTTATAAGTATATGGGTCATATAAGTAATAAAATAAATTATTAATTAAGATTTCAATCATACAAGAATTGCATACATGAAATGAGATCAATCAACTATAATCATCAGCTATTCTTGTAATGATGATAAATGGGAATCAAGTCATATATCTTAGGTCATAGGGATAGTTCATAATATTATGTATGATGGAACTTATATATTTCTTAATTATGATTATGCTTAATCATAGAATAATGGTTCGTTGATTGTGAATGGTCTCTTTCCCTAATGACATATAATAGAGTTATCAACTATTGAGTTTTTTCAATGATAATCCCCTCATAACTTTCTGCTTAGCATTTTACTACTTAAATAATACATCACATCTACTCAAAAGTCACTCACAATTAATCATCTTTAAGGCTACTTGTTAACTATCTTTAATGGTTATTTTGAATATATTTTTTCTCTAACCTCTATTGTCTTTCTAGACAATAATTAATATGTGTTAGGAGTATTTGTACTTTTAAATTTATTATTATCATACTCACATAATTAATACATATTTTTTTATGTTTCACTAGTGATAACCAAATGACTAGATATAACTTATAGAATTATCACTATCATATGAGTCACCAACCCTCACTATGACATATGAGTTTCTCTCATATCAAAGTCAGAATAGTTGTCATTTACTTCCTATCATAATAGGTGAGTGTGTTTGATGGCTTATCTATCTCTATATACTACTCCAATCACGTACAAACCCATCAACATCCAAAATTTTATTTTTGGTTCTATTTTACTACCAAACCATCCACAACAAGCAAAATCACAATTAAACTTAATACTTATAAGGTTCAATGGCATTTATCACAGAAATATTCATGAAACCATCCTAGATTTTCCTAGGTAGAATCTAGGGTTTAAAACATCAAAACTTTTAAATTGCAACTACTTCCACTAGATTTTCCCCTAGGAGGGGTTAGGATTATGTGCCCACCTCCTATTGTTGCGTGTAAGCCAAGACATTGGTTTATTTCCTCTACCCAGTTGCCATGATGTTGGGAATAATTGTGACATCTCTTTTAGCCATAATAACACATCATGACACTGGGTATCAATTACAACTTACGCATTTTACTTCTATAAGACATAGTCATAATGCTATGCATGGTCACTGCTTGTCCATTTAGCCTATATAACTCAAATGTCATGGAGTTGAAGCATGGTCGTGGCTTTGATGTCTCTCTTGAGTTAAGAGTCATGATACTTGCGTCATTCTTAGCTCGAGTTTGACTCTCTATAATATTTTATTGCCAAAAGTTACAGTACTAAAGTAGTAGTAGTAACTTTAGCTCAATTCGGCTTCATTTTGATGAAAGAAAAGTCTAAAATTCGATCTCATCGTAACTTTTAGTATGAATGAGGTATTTGGTTGCTACAATGTGAAAATAATATTATAATCATAAAGTTATTTTGAGCCAGTTCAACTCTTACTCCAAGAATATTTCACAACCAATAGAATGTGTTGCACTATAAAAAGATTATGGCAACAAGGTGATAAATTCATGATACATGTAAATTGGCAGGACTACGTGCATAAAGTTTTGCTCAAGAATGGATGTTGAAACTAATTTCTAAGGATTCAAAGATGTAATCAAGTCATAATATATAAAATACTATGATTTGCATGATTCTTCACTCCCTTTCTAATTATCAATTGCACTAAGTTTCCTTTTCACTCACAAAAATTCTTTATTTCACATCTATACTTCACAATCTTCTAAAACTATATTTTTAAAATCTTTACAAATAATATCTTATTTTAGACAAATACATCATGAAAATATACCAAATAAAAGTTATTTTTTAGAATTTATAATACAAAATATAAAGTACTAATATGAGAAATATGAAGAAATTATTATTGAGAAAAGCCTAATAGTTAATATTCACCTCATAGTAGGATAAGAGGTCATTCTATAAATATTCCAATCTTCATTCTATGATTAAGTACAATTACAATTAGGCTATTTATGAATGTTATCATACAAAATAAAATGAACCATCTCTAAAATCTATGATTTATACCAAAAATCATGTTTATCTTACATGCTAGAGCAGTATTTGAGTATTATTTATTGATCATATTGCAAATGCAATCCATGTGATATTAATATATAGTCTAAAAGTCTATTTTATTATATGTATTACTCATATACTTGCAAATTGATGATGATCAAGAGATTTTCACCCAATTAACTTTTGAGACATGCCTAACATAAAAATTATGTTTTGTAACAAAGTTACAACAATTGCTCCACGCATAATAAAAGAAAATGAGATGCTGCCTTGTTTTTCAATCCAAAAAAAGGGCTGCCTCACACTCCATTTAAATTTATATCAAAAAATTTAATTAAACCAACTATAATTAAAATAGGTTAATTTGCCCAAACTCAGGTAGACACAACAAATAATTATATTTTTGAATGATTATTTGTTAAATACTTGTACATCTATTAATTTGGGTAAATACACAATTCTCATGAAACATCAACAACATTTTAAATGAATCTTTTCCCTGATATGGATCAATTTTAAAATTTCATCAATAAATAAAATCATGCTTCATTTCAAGCATCATGTTTTATGTTTGTGAATAATACCATTCATTTTAGTTTAATCACTCAAATAATATTAATTTTGTTAGACCACCAAGTCATTTTTAAATTTTATCATTAAAATTAATCAACAAATTACTCCTCGTGGGATTAATGCTCTAGAATGCTCCATGTTTAAAAAACTACATCAAAGCTAAGTATTATAATGATAATCATAGATATGGCAATTTGTCTAAATTTTAAATTTTATACTCATAAAGTATACTTATGTTACTACTTTGGCATATAGAAATAATTAGTAACACTAATGTTTGGACATTCAATATATTTTGATTAGTTAATGGCCTTCTTGTACACTTATTATTAGTGCTTCATTCAGAGATATTCGTATATTGCTGCATCATTAGTTTTGAAATGTGATTGGATGGCCTACTTGTACAAGTACCCCTCCAACTAATAATTAAAGATGGCCAATATTAGTTGAGGTGAAATTCTTATTGTGTATCTATTTGACACCTACCATATGGAGTCATCCTCATGGCTAATATGTGTTCGGCATTGGAAGTACTGTATTTTTACATATATTTTTGGTTTATTTCATGTTATATATATATGAGAAATGAGGCATAAAAGACATATATTTCATGAAAATAATTTTTTGATGAGTTTTGATAAAAAAAATAGTGAAATCAACTATAAAATATAAATTGAGTATAAAAGATAAGCTTTGTGGAACACAAAATTGAAGTGTATAAGAATAAAGTGATGTTCCTGAAATTTTCAATGTCAAAACATCATTAATACTTATGCATACCTTTGAAGTAGTCAAAAAAAAGTATTTCTTGATTGCAACTCAACATATTAATCATGACATTCATTATATATCATTACTCTATCATACAACCACAAAAACTTTGTATATTGCAAGAATTTTCTTTTCATGATAATATTTCTAAGTCATAGCTATATTTGTTCTAAAATATATTTTTGGTCATGATATTATTTTTACATAATGATATCTAAATTATTGTTGCTTGGTTGTGATATCAAAAAGAAATCATGACAATGTTTGAATGATAATATGATGCTACAACATACTCTTCATGGTCATAATAATTTTATTAAAGAATTGAAATCATAATATTTAAAGATTATGAAGCTAATTTTGGTTGTGAAATCATACTAAAGAGCATAACTAACTTTAGCCATGATATCTTTTTATATTGAGACATCATTCTCACACATGCATAATGATATCATGATATTTTTCATGACATTCTAAAACATAATGTTATAGAGGAAATTTAACTCAATCCTATGTCATAACACAAATGTACTAATAGCTGCCATTGTGTTTATTAATGACTTTCAAAATATGGGACCTAATGAGTATAAAAGATAGATTTGGCAAATTACAAAAGAATCAGGGAGAATTAGGGGGAGATTAGGAACTAAGACATGACAATGCTGCCTCAAGTATGGAAACAAGAATAGAAGTCAATGTGAAATAGATTAGATTGGGAACTTGAATAAAAACCTAGGTTCTAAATGCATACCACCATTGAGGACACCTAATTTAAGATAATTCTCAAATTTTCTTGCTCAAATCTATCCCCAATGTCAAGCTAATTTAGGAATCTAGGATTGATTTATTTTATTATGCATGATGAATATGATTTGTGATAAATAATTTGTGGTTTATGATATATTGAATATTATTGGACATCAGAATTTTTTAGAATATTTAATCTAGAGTTTAATAGTTTATGAGGTCATATGTTGACTATTATAAATAATGATGAGTATGCCACATGACACATACAAGGGGATGCGTGCCAATAGAAAGTGATAGCCCTTTGACTATCTTATCCTCGCGATGGGTTCCATGGGTCAATTTGTTAGGATGGTATAATTAATTAATATGAGTATAACACTAACAAAACTAAAACCATAAATATGTTTATGATTATGTCAATATGTGTTCTCTATAAGTGCTGGTCAGAGAATTAAGATATACAGAGTTAAAGTAACTATCAAGAGGGGTTGATGAATTGTCTAAAAAGAGTAGAAATTGTGAGGTTGCTAATTTTTAAGTAAATGTGCAGCTTCAGTAGATGGTGATGAGCACCCCAAAGGCGCGACCACTAGGGGAGCATCAACAATAGTAACATCACATAGTTGATGGACTCTTGAAGGCCAACAAAGCGATTAGAGACCTCACATCTTATTACAATTCATCCAACATACATATATTGCACTACCACAATATCACAGAAAAAAAATCATCTTACATGATAAAGTAAACCAAATTTAAAATCTAAATATATCTTCTATGCCTAATATTGTTGTTATGACTCTATGAGGATGTTGATTGTAATATAATAAAATAATCATAAGTCCAGATATCAATCACATTAGAATTATTTTGATAATTAGATCAATCAACAATAAATTTATGATTATGTTAGTTGAATAGATAAACTTGTTCTTCAAGAATATTCTTAGATTCTAAAGTTAGTGCACGTAATTGTACATGATGATGTTTCTATGTGTTTTCTCAATGTTATAATTATTTATTAGATGAAAAATAGATTAATGTGGAAATACATGTATGCCCTTCTAGCATATAAGATAGCTATCATCTATTGAATTGTTATTATTAAAGATGATTCCCTCATAGTTATCTCTAATTTATCAAGTAAAAATAACTATGAAACTTTAAATAAGGAGTAAATGAAAGAAAATAAATTGAAATGTTAGAATTGGAAAGATTGTTAGCTAAGAAGGCTAAAATAGATGCATTCTTCCACTAATTTTTAGTTCAACAAAAAAAGAGAGAAATAATAAGAGAAATGACTATCTTGTAACAAGAGGTGAGTAGTTTTTCCCTATTTTATCAACTGAAAGAGGTGAATGTACTACTAAATAAAGAGTATATTTTAAGAACCAACAACAACATTCCTATATACAATCATCCAAATGTGTGAAATTATGAGAATCTATTATATGAGAACAAAAAAAAAATCTATAGTAGAATTATGGTCCATATCAAGAGAATAGTGAAAGTAACTTGATGGTGTACCAAACAAATGGATATTCAAGCTCCAATTACATCTAGCAAAAGGTAGCAGCCAAACTATTATTTTATTATAATATTCTTGTGCTATTGATAGAGATAAATATAACTAATGTACAAGAAGATTGAATGAGATATAAAAATGAGATTGGATCACTTAGACGTAATTATGCAAACCATTGAGAATTAAATTGGATAGTTTCTACTCATAATGAATGAGAAGAATATTAATAGATTGTTTAGCGATACCAAGATAAATATGAAATAATACAAGTCCATAATATTGAGAAGCAACAAAGAAGTTGAAGTGTAAAAAATAGAAGAATCTAATGTAGAAGAGAATGTTATCATAGATGATATTGCAACATCAAAAGTCACAATGTCTCACATCTTAACTTCCAAACACATACTAATTCTATTACCCAATGTATTTTAGTAGATGAAACAATGCATAATGAAGTGGAAATGAAGAAATCTTCATTTTCACTTCATTATGAGTTGTTATAACAAATAGAAGAATAGTGTGAAGAACACATAATTTATAGATAGACCCAACTCTCTTCATCAACAAAATTAAAAATGCAATAGTTATCAGTGGCAATAATGAGTATTGTAATTAATTTACAATAGATAAACTAAGCTATGGTTAGCATGGATATGCAAGATATGAAAAAACTTAAAACTCTAAAATTTTGAAACTTAGAAGAAAACGTGACAAAGATCTTTATATTCCCAGCACACACACACACACACACACACACACACACATAAATAAATAAAGATCAATGACCATATGACATTATTTTTTATATTTATTATTAGATGCAAATATTCATTTATTTTTAAAATATTACAATAATAATCGCATCCCATAAGAGAGGATGTATAGAAAGTTTTACATAAATATACTTTAAACTTGTAGAAGCTGAATTAAACTGAATGGAGAACATATGGCATTCTCCATCAAGCAACGCGTGGTCATAAGCCAGTGCATAATCTCTGAAGGATGAATTCCATCAAAGAAAACATGCTCTCTTCTATTTTGGCAAGGTGAAATATCCGAATTGCATATAGGCTGACTATCCATTGAATTGCAACATGAATGAATTGTATCTGATATTCCTGTCAAACAAAAGTGAAACGTATGGATAATTATTAGAACATATCAATGATTTTGGTTCATCCAACTGTAGTTCTATTTTCACTATTTTTTTTTTTTTTCCAATTTTCAAATGGTCACTTACCATAAGAAGTAGGTGATGCAAAAACATCTTCAAAAGTTTTAAAAATATCCAATAAAGTGAACTTGGATTCAGTTAGAGCAGATTGGATGCTTGTGAGTTCTTCAGCCAAGTATTCGTTATAAATTGAAACGATATTATTGTCTTGTTCTATACATTTTGTTGTGTTTCTTCTTTTCATTGTAAAAGGTTGGCACCCTATTGGGTTAACATTGCCAACTACAACTTTCCTTGCACCAAGTTGATATAGTCGCTGCATATAATAATTGGGAGAGTGAAGGACAAGTAGAAAGACCATTAATACGTAAACGTAATATCAATGATGCTTGTTTATTAAAAAAATGTAAATATCATGAAACCCATATTTATTTAATAAAAGGTTATACTCTTCATTTAATGATTTTTTTTTTTGTTATTAATAAATAATATTTCTCTCAACTACTATTTTAATCATATTCACTATCATCATAACCAAACTTCAATTTCAAGTTAGTTAGGGTTCCCATGTGAATTTTATTTTGTTATTCAATTCAATTTATTGGTATGCCTATATTATCATCATGATTATAAATTATGTTAGAGTTATTTTTTTTGCAAGTTTATAGTATTCGCATTAATGATTAATGATCTAGACTTTCTAATGAAAACTTTTATTTCTTCCAAAAAAAATTATTATTCTTGAAATGCATTATAATATAGATGCCAAATTGCTATCATAAATTTTTTAAATTATTTTTGTTACTCAACAAGTTTACATTTCATCCAAAAGTAATTAGTCTCTAGCTGTATTATTTCTTTCATTTGATTTTTTTTAACTTTTTTAATTAGCATATGTGTTAGACTAAAATTTATTGCAAGCATGTTGTATACATAACCTATATATAAAATGTTCGTAACTATAACATGGCATATAAATAGTATTGATATATTTTTGCATACCTTCAAGCGCTTGGAAAACTCTTCGGAGAGGTATTTAGCAAAGGCATTTGGAGTAAACCTACTTTTCAATTCTTCATTCAAATCGTAGTTGATACTAATATCATTGTTACCCATAATGATGAGAAAAAGTGATTTGGAGAAGCTTTGATTTTTATTGTCCATGGCATTCTTTGTGCTTTCAAACAGATCTATTTGTTTATCTAGGTTCCAACAGTTTACCTGCACAATGAAATATGGAACAAACAAAATTCTTTTTACTAGATAAGATTTACTTTCCAAATCAATTTTATAATGTCAATGAAAAGGAATTCAAATATTATACATGTATCATGCTCCCTGTTCTAGGAAGGATACCACATCCACTTGATGCATAATTAATAGAACTCAGGTTGTGCATTATTTCTTTATGAAGGAGACTAGAAAATGGAGGTGGAAATGGTAATCCAGCAATTTGAGCTACAATAACAAAACATTAATTATTACATGCATAAATATAGGATAATTTTATAAAAGTGTTGCCTATCTTTCCAAATATAAACATTTAATGAATCAGAATTGTTGCTAAAATTTTTGAAATTATCATTGTCATGGTCAAGATCGATATGTGATTGACTTATCATTGTCAACATAAATTTTTTTAAAACATTTATAAAAATATTTTATGCTTACCAATGAAGTCAGCCATAGTTCTTCCATTCGTAGCCCGGCTACTGGGTTTTCCATCAAAATCAATTCCATATGTTAATATCTCATGTGAAACTTTTGGAACAGATCCCGATGCTATATTTCCATCATCCACCCATGAGTCTCCAAAAATAAAGAAAGATTGCAACTCAATATGAACATCTTCCATGGGCAAAAACGTGAAGAGTTCCTTTTGGGTCAAATTAAATGGTGGTATTTGTACTCTATTGTGGTCAACATCATCTCCGAATTGTGCCCAACAATTAAGAATAAGCAAGTTGAACAAAATAAAATGTACAAACAAAAAATACCAAATCATCTTCTTTGGTTCCTGTTTTTTTTAGGTTGAAAACTTGAAAGTGGAAGATATTTATGCTTGGCCTTTTGTATGAAATTAATTGATGATAGACACCTTGCATTTTATTGTTACATTTTGGAAAGTGACTACATATTGGTAGATATAATTGTGTGAAGAAGTGGTTAGATATAACAAAAAAAAACCAAAAGATCACTCTCTGTCATTATTTTTGGCCAACAAGAGACTATAGCTGGCAAAATAAGCTAAATATAGAAATGCCATTGGATTAATCATATCTATGTTTGGAAAAATACACCAAGCGCCTTGACATGGAGCTTGCCTAGTGGTGCATCATCATCACCATATTCCACAATCTCTTAACATCAACTTCTACCAAGTTCTCAAATATTCAACCACAGAATTTGACAAATTCTATGTCAGAGAATGAGAGAGAGGTTAAAACTAATTCGATCTAACTAGTTTGATTAAAATTGAGTTAATTTGATTTATTTATTCTAGTTTGATTGAATAAATATATTATTTTATTATTGTTTTTCAATGTTTGATTTTATTTTACTCCTAAATAAAACATAAAAAAATCTGATTTCAATTTAAATGGTTTTGTTTCTCATGAAATACTAAGAAAAGTTTATTAGAAATCTGAAATGATTTCATGCAATGCAACACATGAATAATATAAAAATGGTCATATTTAAAGTTGAATCCACACATTGCAAGTAAAGAGAAAATAATGTAAACCTACAATATGATCAAAACAAATAATGAATATTAAGTAAAGAAGACGTCTCATTATTGTGGCATAGGAAAAGTTGAGAGAGAGAGAGAGATATGAAGAGAGAGGGAGAGAGAGAGATGAAGAGAGGGGGGAGAGGGAGAGAGAGAAAGAGAGGGAGAGAGAATTGGAGAGAGAAAGATGGTGAGAGAGAGAGAATTAGAGAGAGTGAGAGAGAGATGGAGAGAGAGAGACGGAGAGAGATGGGGAGAGAGACGGAGAGAGAGAGAGAGAGAGAGACGGAGAGATAGAGAGAAGAGGAGAGAGAGATGGAGAGAGAGAGAGATATGGGGAGATAGAGATGGAGAGAGAGAGAGATGGAGAGAAAGACGGAGAGGGGGGGGAGAGGGAGAGAGAAAGAGAGGGAGGGAGAGAGGGAGAGGGAGGGATAGAGAGAGAGAGCGAATTGGAGAGAGAAAGATGGTGAGAGAGAGAGAGAGAGAATTAGAGAGAGTGAGAGAGAGAGATGGAGAGAGAGAGACGAAGAGAGATGGAGAGAGAGGGAGAGAGAGAGAGAGAGAGACGGAGAGAGAGAGAGGGATGGGGAGATAGAGATGGAGAGAGAGAGATGGAGAGAGAGAGATGGGGGGAGAGAGATGGGGGGAGGGAGATGGGGGGAGGGAAAGAGAGAGAGAGATTGAGGGAGAGTGTTAGAGAGATTGAGAGAAACATATGGAGAGCATGAGTGAGAGAGAGTGATATGGGGGGGGGGGGGGGAGAGGGGGGGGAGAGGGAGAGAGAGAGGGGGAGAAAGAAGGAGAGAGAGGGAGAGAGGGGGAGAGAGAAAGATAGAGGGATAGAGAGAAGGAGAGAGGGGGGAGGGAGAGGGGGGGAGAGGGAGAGAGATAGAGGGAGAGAAAGAAGGAGAGAAAGGGAGAGAGGGGGGGGGGAGAGAGAGAGAGACGGAGAGAGAGAGAGAGATATGGGGAGATAGAGATGGAGAGAGAGAGAGAGATGGGGGGAGAGAGATGGGGGGAGGGGAAGAGAGAGAGAGAGATTGAGCGAGAGTGTTAGAGAGATTGAGAGAGACATATGGAGAGTATGAGTGAGAGAGAGTGATATGGGGGGGGGGGGAGAGGGAGAGAAAGAAGGAGAGAGAGGGAGAGAGGGGGAGAGAGAAAGAGAGAGGGATAGAGAGAAGGAGAGAGGGGGGGGGAGAGGGAGAGAGAGAGGGAGAGAAAGAAGGAGAGAGAGAGAGGGGAGAGAGAGAGGGAGAGAGGGGAGAGAGAGAGAGAGAGAGGGAGAGAGGGGAGAAAGAGAGGGAGAGAGAGGGAGAGGGAGGGAGGGAGAGAGAGGGAGAGGGAGGGAGGGAGAGAGAGGGAGAGATAGGGAGAGAGAGGGAGAGGGATGGAGAGAGGGAGAGATAGGGAGAGAGAGGGAGAGAGAGAGAGAGGGAGAGAGAGAGAGAGAGGAGAGAGAGGGAGAGGGAGAGAGGGAGAGGGAGAGGGAGAGAGGGAGAGGGAGAGGGAGAGGGAGAGAGGGAGATAGGGAGAGAGAGGTAGAGAGAGGGGGAGAAAGAGGGAAAGATATTTTTCTAGCATAGATCAACATATAATAAGCATTGAGATTTCAAAAGTATATTTTTCTTACAACTTTTGCATTCGCCTAATTCATAGTGAATAAGAGAGGAAAAGATAAGAGCCCATAATATAGGTGCATGTGTCGAACAATGTAAATTTTGTGTTTCATTTAATATATATATATATATATTTGTTCTCTTTCATAAATCTAACAAATAGGAAATCAAGTTATTCTCAACAATTGGTATTAGAGGTTTAGGTTGTGCATTATGATGCCCCATTGGAGGTTTAGGTTGTTTCAGACAATATTAGCATGTCAAAAGAGGTGTTCTCAATTCTCATACACAATGTTTTGCTAGAATTGTCTAAAAAGATTTAGAAGAAGTCATATTTTGTAGACAGTAATGATTGCATATGAAGGAAAAGTGAAAATAAAAAAAAATCTATGGAACAAAATTTGGATTCTAGAAAATATAGATGAAAGATTATATATATTAGAAAAATCTATATCAACCCCTTCTAAGGAAGAAGATGGAGTCTATGAAGAAAGAAGAACACATACTAGCACTTGAAGTCATCTGAAATACAATATCTTACCAACTTACTTTCAATATAAAAAATGAGAAGAGCATAGTAAGGCTTACGAAGGCTCTTGCTAGTATATACGAAAAACTAATTGATACTAAAAAAGTGCACATGATGAGACATTTTTTTAATATGAAGTTGACAGAAAGCACATCATCGGCCCAACAACTCAATGAAGTCTACACAATCACAACCTAATTAAGTTTGTTTGGTATTAAAGTCAATGATGAAGTACGTGTATTGATATTTCTATATTGTTTATCAATAGTTTAAGTATTACAATTATAGTTGTGCATAGTTCATCAAGAACTAATAAATTGAAATTCGATGATGTTCATAATCTAATTCTCAACAAGGAGATTCAACGGAGATAGACAAGTAAAACATCAACCTCTTTAGAATTATATATAAAGTTAATTGAAAGAAATTCAACCAAGAGAATACGTCAAAGCAAATCAAAGAACAAGAGGTCTAAATCTAAGAATCATTGTAATTATAATAACTCAAAGACCATTAATTATTGAAATTATAGAGAGACAAGACACTACAAAAATTAATGCAAGTGTTAGTTATTTTATAGCACGGTAAAATGTATCACAAGTAAATGAGTTTAAAAAGTAATAAAGTTAACTATATGAATTGGATTATCATTTCATAGATATTGATTATTTTGATTAATTATCAAAGTTTCTTCATTATCTAAGCTTATAATAAGTAAATATTTTCTAGTGTTTACTCAAGTAAACAATTCTATGGTTAGCTTAGAATAAGTAAACAGTATCAAGTCCATGGTATACAATTTGAGTTAATGGCTATAGCTGTGATAAAATATGTGATGTCTACCCACCCATATTGGTGGAACTTTTTAAACCCATCAAAAATTCATCGACATCAATTCATGCAGGAAATAAGAATGATACTAATACATTTTGTCCCCTTTGAGACAAGTCATTAATTAGTCATCATAGTCCATATGAGGAGTGTCTCAATTGTGTACTTTTATTCACCTATCATAGTCCATCTAAGAGCTGCACATTGCTCTTAGTCAATCTAGTATTCAAACAATGCTTTCACATATCATTTAATATTTCTAGTGTTATCTCAATCTTTGCCAAAATTAAAATAACAGCAAATTATCACCTAAAAGACATTAACAATTTCACACACCGTAATCTCATATAGTACAAACATGATTTCAAACTATAGAATAAGTGTTCAGAAATAACTGAATTGAATCTTCTTTGTAGAATTATTTTCTCTGGTAGAACTTTTCTAGGACTGATCATTCTGTTTTCTGCCCCGAGTGTATACTTTATGCTGCCGCTATGCTCCATCAACATTAGTTTGGCAGCCTCACCACTTTTGTGGTTCTATTTCATCCCTCTTCTTCTTTTTTATCTTTTTTGTTTGATTCCGTTTTATGCAAGTCTCTTGAGCCCCGCAAACAAAAAATGCTAATGAGAGTCTTGTATTGTTGGTGTGTGATTATGTTGGTTCATGTCGTGACCAAAAGAGATAGCATCACAACCAATGGATGTCATGATTTATAAGTATGATATCAAAACCTATGATTGTCATGACTTATAAGTATGATATTGTGACCTATTAATGTCGTAACTTATAAGGATGATGCCATGACCTAATAATATCACAACTTATAAATATGATGCCATGACTATGTCTCATTTGTCACCACCGAGTTTCTTAATTCTTTTCATAAAATGTGGTCGCAACTAGGACTTCTGAGTCGTGACCTCATTTCTTGCCCATTTTACTTCTCATTTAGTGTTGATTTCTTTGTTTTCAATTAAAACCTACAAAATATCATTTGGTAAAGTCTCCATAATTAACATTCAAATCGAATATTCTTCATAAAAATTATGCCAATGATGGATCAAAAATATATATATAATTCAGGGTTATCAACTCACTCAAACTTAATATTTTGCTTGTCCCTATGCAAAGAAAAAATATGATTTTGCTCCACTAGAGGTAAAGCACTTAACACACATCCATTACCATTCTTTTAACCCCATTATAATCAATCAATCATGTATATAAGAGATACAAACAAAATTTAGGAAAGACGTACCAAAATGATAAAAGATAACTTAGGTAAAGGAAAACTATAATTTCTTTTAAGATTCTATAATTTTCATTTTTGTTTTCTTTGATATGCTTTGAAATAAAGATGTGCTTTTGCACTAATATCATTTAAAAATAATTGGGCCTAAGAAGGCTGGAACTTAGGGATACTCATAATGGGCTTTTCTGATTTTTCCTTATTGACCATTGTGTTTACAGCTCACTCCATCTTGGTGTTACTCTTTATTCATTCATTTTTCTTTCACCAAGAGAGTTCAAGTCATCCACAAATGAACCATGTGCAAAGTACATATTTTATTGATTGTTATTGTGCATGTCTAAGCTTACTAGCCACAACTTCTCTCTATAATTTAGAGAAGACTCCAATCCCTCATCTTTGTGCTTGATAGTTTCCTTCCATTATTGGTTTATAGCCTCATAGAGTATTCCAAAACCCTCAACCTTCATTAGTAAATTCTTTTCTAGTTGTTGGTTTATAGCCTTAAATTTCATTCTCCATCCTTGCCCATTCTTTTTCTTCATTCTTATCAAACTCTATCTTCTTCCCCTTTATAGTTAGTACCCATTTCACACAAGTAATTATTAGAGCTGATACTACGGAGAATTTCTCTTCAATCCCATGATCCATCTTCACTCCTTCCATAATACATAGTTGGGAAATCATGGAAGGATGGATCACATGACCCATAAATCCCTCTCTTTGATAATCCAAAATGAACTTCTAGATTATTTTTTTTAAATATTGGCTTTCATAACTTTTATAGAGAATACAAGATTATTTCTGTCTTAGTTTTTTGTGGAGAGATACATTGAGGGCTCAAGGATTGAGCTTAGAAAATAGAACCAAATATTTATTATATTTGTTAAAGCATCTTGGTATATGCCCAAAGGAGCTTTTCTTGGTTTCATGCCAACATCCTTTTTCATTCATCAATCTCTTAATAAACTTCTCAAAACTTGGTTTGAAGATGTGATTGATGTTTAAAGATGTGATTGATGTTTGAAGATGTGATTGATGTTTGAAGATGTGATTGGTGCTTCTTTACCTTCTTGAACTTTATTCAGTCTGAGACGTTTTGTAGTTTGAAGATGTGATTGATTCTTTCTCTATCAAATCTAACCTAGATTCCTTTCAAGAAGCAAATTTCTTTCCTACTTTCTTCAAAATTAGACTATAATTTTGGCATTGTTGATGCATTGTATGAGTCTCTCATTTCATTTTTTCTATTCTTTGTTGAAATTTTCTCTGTGAAGGCATTCATCTTCTATTTCTCTCCCTTCCCTGATAGAAAGATTTTTCTTTCTTTATCACACTCTTTTTCCACTCTCAACCCCTTCACTCTTGCTCCATCTAACTCTAGTTTTCTTGCCGCTCTCAACTTCTCTGCCATTCTCTTCTATGTTGAGAACAATAGGTTGATTTTCTGATATCTTTAAAGGAAATTTGGATTTTTTACTAACTTTGGCATAGAGAAAGAATGCTACTTGCTATTCTCAACTTAGCAAGAGTGTGATTGGAAATTCAAAAATGTGAGTAGAGATAAGGGTTCATATCTCTTGATCTCTTCAAGGAATCTTTTCTTTTAAGGCATAAGTGATGTCATGACTTAAATTTCTCCTATCAAAACTAAGTTTATAATGACATGACCAAAAGTTAATGTCACAACTTAATAAATGATGTCATAAACAAAAGATAAGGTTGTGCCTGATAAGTGTCGTGACCTAAAAAAGTGTCATGACTTAGAAATGATGTCACTACCAAAGTTAATGTAGCAACTTATAAATATGACATCATGAGATAAAGATAATGTCATGACTTAGAAATGATGTCACAACTAATATATAATATCATGACTTATAAATATGATGTTGCAACCTATTAATGTTATGACTTAAAGTAAAATGTCATGACCATTGATAATATTGCAACTACCCATTGAATTGATGCCGTGATCAATAATGATGTCATGACACATTGAATTATTCTCATGACGTTGGAATAAAGTCATGAACGAAATATATTATCTCAATTTAGAAATTTTGTCATGACCATGTATGGGTAACGACCAATAGGAGTATTGTCATGACATAAAACAAAGTTGCAACCATTAATGTCATGATTCAGAAATGAACACCCAAGACAAATGAACTAGCTATAAACACACAAACAAAGAATTTTTATATCATGCATTATACACCTATAAATAATCAATTAATAATAGAAACCTTCTTTGGGGCCGAATCTATGTAAAAAGTTGTTGCCGCAGTTCAAATCTAAGGTTTCTAAATGCACAATTCAATTTTAATACCACAATGCTTAGGTTGCCTCTCAAGAAGCGCTAAGTTTATTATCGTTAGCTCAACCAAGCAACATCTTCATGAGTGATAACTCTAAAATAATTAATTGTGAAGTCTCTTCAACTATATGATTTCAAACAAACAACACTATTTGAAGTTACTAAAGTGACAATGTTTGGTCTCGACCACCATGACCTTAATTTTTCTAGAAATAACTTGAGTCTATAGTTAAAAATTAGCACTCTATCTCTTTCTTTGAATACTTTTCCTAAAAGAATCTTTTCATGTCATTTATTTGTTTCAACTTGTAGATTCAAACACAATTATAAGAATCATTCTTCAATTCTTCCAGTTTACTCAATCAAGGAATCATTTTTCATTCACACTTTTGAAATCAAAGTTTATACATTTAATAGCCCACCATGCATGATGTTCCAACTTGAAATGGAAATGATAGGATTTTCCAAATATTAACCTATAAGGTGACATACCAATAAGTGTCTTAAAGAAAATTTTACATGATTATAATACTTTAACCAACTGTTGAGACTAATCTTTCTTAGAAATATTAACTATCTTTTTCATGATATTTTTGATTTCTCTATTTGAAATTTCTATTTGCTTATTGAATCGTTAATGATATGGAAGGCCATTCATGCACCTCATATAGTATTTTCCAGGAAGTGAAACAAACACCCTATTATAAAAATAAATTTTTTCATCACTCAATATGTAGCTAGGAGCTCCAAAGCATGTCAAAATATTTGTGTGGACAAATTTCACCAATATCTTAGTATCATTTTGAGTAGCAATAGCTTCTACCCATTTTGACACAATCCACTTCCAATATAATATATAGATTACCAAACGAATGAGGGAATAGGCCCATGAAGTCAATACCCCAATACATTAAAAATTTCAACTTCCAAATTATTGTTAAGGGTATTTCATTCCATTTTGATGTGCTACCAGCTATCTGACATTGATCATAATTTTGTGCAAATCTTTGGTGTCTTTAAATAGAGTGGACTACAAAAACTATATTGCAATGTTTTTTGAGCCATTTTGCCTACTCCAAAATGTTTTCCATATGGTGAAGAGTAACATTTTGATATGACTTATACATACTTTTTTTATGGAACACATCACCTCGCCATTGAATTACCACATCTTCTAAATATTAATGGATCATCCTATTAATAAAATATCATATCATGGAAAATTTTTTTCCTTTGCTGAGAACTAAGCCTTGGGAGTAACACAATATGCATGTTAGATAATTTATAAAATCTCCATACAAGACAAGTGTATTTCCAAAGACATCAATGGTTCATCCAAAAAAACCATGAATGTCTATAGGATCATCACTTTCTTTCTTAGTTTCTATATGAGATAAGTGGTCAGCTATCACATTCTCGATTTCTTATTTATTCTTGATCTCAATATCAAATCCTTGTAGTAATAAAACTCAGTTGATCATCCTTTGTTTTGCATGTTTTTTCATCATTAGATATTTAATGGTTGCATTATCAATATTTTGGCAACAATGTTGTACTATCTAAATTTATCATAGAAGTAAACAATTACTAACATTTCTTTTTCAATAGTCATATAGTTCTCCCGAGCATCATTCAGAGTCCTACTAGCATAGTAGATGACCTTGAAAATTCTATCACACTTTTGCCCCAATACAACCCCAACAACATAATCACTTATATCACACTTTCTCAAAATAGTTCATCCCAATGTAGTAAAATCATAATAGGCACAACAATTAATTTTCCTTTGATATTATGAAATGACCTCATACAATCTTCATCAAAAATAAAACTAAATCTTTCTCAAGTAACTTACATAGTGGTTATGTAGTTTTTAAAAAGTCTTTGATGAACCTCTAGTAAAATCCAGCATGCCCAAGGAAGCTTTGTACCTCCTTTGCAATTGTTGGTGGAGCTAGTGTCATAATAGTTAATATCTTGCCTTTTCAACTTACATAGCATTGGAAGATATATATATTGGGTATCCCAAGAGTATCCCTTCTTGTATCATGAAGTAGTATTTTTCTTAATTTTGTATACATTTTTTTCTATACACATTTGTAATACCGCATCTAAATTCACAAGACAACTTTCATAGGAACCCTCAAACACCGAGAAGTCACCTTGAATACTTCTATTATATTTTCAATCAGATCTATACAGATAATCATCATGTATCGCTGAAATGTAGCTAGAACATTAAAAAGGCCAAAATATATCCTTCTAATATGTAAAAGTTCCATCAGGACACGCAGAAATAAATTTCTCTTGGTGTTCTAGAGTTACTATTATTTGATTATAGCTAGGATATTTGTCTAGGAAGTAGTAGTAAGCATGCCCAATTAATCTGTCCAATAATATGACCTATGAATGTGAGGAAAAAAAGATCTTTTCTCATAGATTTATTAAGCTTTTGATAATATATGCAAACTCACGACCCTATAAGTGTGCATGTAGAAAATTCACATCATTCATATTCTTAAAATTGTCACTCAACCTTTCTTTGACATCACATGAATAAAAATCATCCATAGGCTATCATATATAGCATAAATAAAATTAGCATTTAGTCGTTTCAAGATTTCTTTCTTTACCACCTCCATTATGATAGTAATGGAGGTGGTAAAGAATTGATTCTCAATTCTTTTACATTCTTAAAATTGTCACTCAACTATAGGCTTGGCTTCATCCTCAATGAGTATTTTGTTCAAACAGATTGAAGAATTGATTGTGATTCCCTTGATGTTATTGATTGACCATACAATTGCTGCCATATGCTATATCATCTTCACTAGCACTTTTTGCTCCATTTCTTCCATCAAAGAAGCTGAAATAATTATTGATTTGGTTCTCCTATATCCCTAGAAAGCATTTCAGAGATACTTTGGAAATTCCTTAAATACCAATCATCTAGAATTATTTTTCACCATACATGTCATGACCTCATCAACAATAGTCAACTCTTTCCTTATTCAAAGTTTACATTTGTTTCTGGATTTCAACTCATTTCCTTACTGTGAAGTTCCCTAGTAAACATTGATTCATTCAAGTAGTTTTTCATGGGATCTCATTTCATAAAGTCATAGAACACCCACCGTTCAAAAGAATCAAACTATCTATCTTAAAATATTTTGTCCTTATCTCATTTAAAAATCACTGACTTTTAAACAAGTTTAACTTTATCTACTTAGCAAGTTACTTCACCTTTTTTCACATCAGGTATTGCTTTTCCAATAGCCAATGATGGTCTTCCCAATATTGGAGGTGCATCGCTATTTACTTTCATATCCAATACCACATTAATCTATAAGAAATATAAATACTCTTATTTTAATTGGGACATCTTTAATGATCTCAATTCAATATGTTAATGATATGTTTACCATTTGAAGATACAATGCTGTGCGAGTAACTTTGCCAAAGTCCAACTATCTAGGAATTAGAGCTGTAACTGAGCCGAGCTATGTGCGAGCTGCTCGGTGTTCTGCTTGTTTGAAGCTCGCTCGAACTCGTTTATAAAGTTAAATGAGTCGAGCCCGAACATAATTTTGAAGCTCGTAAGTTAAACGAGCCGAGCCCGAGCACCCTCAAAATCAGCTAGTCATCTCGTAAACAGGCTCGTGAATATGCTTGTAAGCAAGCTCGTTAATTAGGCTCGTGAACAGACTCATGAACCAAGCTCGTGAACGTGGCTCGTGAGCAGGCTCGTGAGCAGGCTCATGAGCAGGCTCGTGAATAGGTTCGTGAACAAGCTCGTTAACCAGGCTTGTGAATAAACTCATGAACCAAGCTCATGAGCAAGCTCGTGAATGTGACTTGTGAGCAGGCTCGTATAGAGGTGTCAACCGGGCCGGGCTGGCCATGCCCGGCACGAGGCACGGCACGGTTCGGCCGTACCTGGGCCGGCCCGACATGTTAAAAAACCGTGTTCGGGCCCGTGTCGTGCCCGGGCTAGGCAGGAGCCGTGCTGTGCCTGACTCGACACGACTCGGCCCGTGGCACAGCACACCGGCACGGGTTCTTCCCATGTCGGTTCCATGCAGCCCCGCGTGGGCGTGACCCGACCCCTCCTGAATAAAAGACCACGGGTTGGGGTCTTATTGGACCCGACCCACGGTCCCGACCCACTCCCATCGGGAAAAAAATATGCAGTTAATATTAATTTTTAGCTGTTGGATTCGCCTCCAACGGCTAGGGGGCAGGATCCAACGGTACTCATGATTCTGCCCCCTAAATAATTATTAAAAATTCAAAAAAATATAAAAAAATATCTCTTTTTATAACAAATTAATATCTTTAATCTATAAATTCTACCCCCCACCCTTTAACACTTATGTTTTTCAAAAATATATATTCTCTCAAATCTTTCTCTCTCTCACATAAACCGTGCTTCTCTCTCTCGGGTCTTGGAATTTTGCTTTCGGCTTGGATTTTCGTGAAACTCGACTTGAGTTTTGAACATTAGAGCTTGCTGTGGTACACCGTGCACGTGATCGACCTCACTGCTTTTATCGGGTAATTTATTTTATGCTTTTTTTTTACTTTCTCTCTCTATAGTTTCTCTCTCTAGAAAAAAATTAGGAAAAAAAAATCATAAAAAATGACAAATACACCTGACATGTATTTAAATTTGGAAAATGAAAATATTACACAGAGGTCTGAGGCTGCTGAAACTTTGGTTTCTCCAGTCGTCTCAACCCAAAGTTCTAAAAAACAAAAAACTAGGAGGACTTCTGTAGTTTGGACTCATTTTAAAATCATAATACAAAAAAAATGTTAGGGGTGAGGAACAAGAAATGACACAGTGCAAATATTGTATGAGACTATTAACATGTAAGAGTTCATTTGGGACTGGGCACCTTAAGAGGCATACCGAATTATGCACCAAAAAACATGAACCCTTAGATCCTAGGCAAATCCAACTTGGCACTACATTTTTTGAGACTGGATCGAGTTCAGTCTCAAAGTTTACTCCCTTCATATACTTCAGCGAGTCGGGTAGGGATGGCATGGCCAGGCTCATCACGTTGATGGGTCTTCCGATCAGATTTTCGGAAGATCCAAGGGTAGTGCGCATCATGCAGACTTATTTTCAGCCTTCCTATTGTAGGATTCCTAGGTCCACATCTAGGAATAACATACTAAAGATATATAAGTTAGAAAAACAAAAAATAATTAAGCAATTTATGGCATATAGTGGAGTGGTGTCCGTGATGTCCGATATATGGACAAGTCATGATTATTCTTCTTATGCATGTCTCACGAGTCATTATGTAGATTCTAACTGGACAATCAATAAAAAAATATTAGGATTCACTGAGATTCTTCATCCTCATGATGGCCCGGCCATTTTTGAGTGCATGATGAAAATCTTTAGGGAATATAAAATTCAAAATAAAATTTTTAGTATTACATTCGATAACGCTTCTAATAATGAAGTAGCGATCAATATGTTTGTTAGGAATATTAGAGACGCACTATTAGAAGAGATCTTTCATGTCAAATACATGTGTCACGTGATTAACCTGATTGTTCAAGCGGGTATGAAGGTGTGTTCCCCCGCATTGGATAATATACGCAATGCACTAAAATATATTCGCACTCCTCGCAGACCACAAGAGTTTGGTAGTCTCTGTTTGTCTGCGAATCTTAAGAAGAAGAAATTCCAATCGGATGTGAGACATCGTTGGAATTACACGTACCTGATGTTGGAATCATGTGTTGGATACGAACACGTGATATCCGACTACGTCAATAGTAAGAGTGACGAACTTATTATTGACGACACTGACTGGGCTTCAGGAATTTCATAAATGAAATTCCTGAAGATATTTTATGACACGACGAACATGTGTTTGTCGGTTTATACGCCCACCACTTGCATTACACTCCGGTGCATATGCAACATTAGTAGCATGTTTAGGAAGTATCGAGCTGACCCGATGCTTATCCATATGGTTGCAGAGATAGAGACCAAGAACTTGAAGTACTGGTCTACCTTTCCATCTCTTTATTGCATCGCTGCATGCATGGACCCTAGGGCTAAGGTGGAAGGGGTAGAAAACACCCTGACTTTCATTTCCTCATGCATGAACTTGGAAGAGCTACCTGAAGGGTTCATTCACGTGAAGTTAACTGACCTGTTCACATACTACGATACTAGGTATGGTGGTGGTGGTGGTGAGACTGTGATTACGGACATTGATACCTTGTTCGGAGATGACGATTTTTCCATTCAGCTAGCGAGGGGGAAACGTATGGGTGGACCATCACATAGGAGCGAGCTATCTCGGTACTTAGATATCGATTACTGCTCAATCCTATCACATTCTGATACTAAAAATCTTGATTTATTACATTGGTGGAAATCATATGAGTCCACCTTTCCCGTGCTATCTAGGATGACACGGGATCTACTGACTCCTCCAGTGTCGAGCGTAGCATCGGAGTATGCTTTTTCTGTTGCAGTGAACATAATTTCGGATAGGAGATCGATATTATGTCCAGATATGGTTGAGGCCTTGGCTTGTTTGAAGGATTGGGAGGAATCGAGGTTTAGCATCCATGATCGTGCTGGAGCTGGGACTGGGACAGGCACTGCAGTCGCATCCACATCCACTATGATGGTGGAGGAGTTGATTGCCGATGATGATGATCCATATGATACTGATCTTGATGTTGCGGCTGATGATTCTCATGATATGCCGATTGACGATTGATGATGATCTACTGTTTTTTGTTTTCGATGTTTTTTTATTGATTGTATTTATACGCTTTGTTTGTACGTTGTGTTGAAACTGATATTTGTTTTGTTCGGACCTTCGGTTTCAAATGGATGATTGGTAATTTTTCATTTGTGTTGTTTATTTTTTTTTAATTTTTATTTTTACTAACATAATGTATTGATTTATTTTTTTTATGATTTAAATTTTATTTTAAAAATTAATAACTTTAATATATAATTAATAATCATAATAAAAGTTAAACTAATTTGAATTTGATAAAAAAAAAATTTCTAAACTTTGTTTTTTTAATTAATTTTTATTTTTAACATTTTTAAAAATATTTATATTTAATACTATACACTTAAAAATTACAATATCTAAAATTTTTTTTTAAAAAAAAATTTTCTGCATTTCGGGTTTGCCTCTGCCCTGGCCACGTATGGCCAGGCCAGGCCCGAGTGAGCCCGGCACGGCACGGCCTGCCATGCCTACGAGCCGTGCCAGGCTCAGCTGTTTTTGCACGGCACGGTACAGTAACCGTGCCTTGCCCGGCCCGGCCCGTTTGACACCTCTAGGCTCGAAAATAGGATCGTAAAGTAGGCTTGCGAGTAGGCTCGTTAAGTAAGCTCATGAACAAGCTCATTCGCAGGCTCATTAAATAAGCTCATGAACAAGCTCATTCGCAGGCTCATTAAATAAGCTCATGAACAAGTTCATTTATTATTTAATACATGTATATATTAGTATTATTTTGTGGTATTAAATAGGTATAATTTCTTTTTAAATTTTTAAGCAATTTTGTTTTTAACTACTTTTATATTACTTAATTTTTATCACCTTAATATGAGAATGTTTTTTATTGTCTAAGGTGGTTTTTACCAAAGTGTATATACTTAAAAAAACATATAGAGGACATCTTTATATAGTTTAAGTATTAATATTAAATAAATATAATCTATTATATATATATATATAAGTACAAATAAAGGGAAAACTTTTTTGGGCAAAAAATGGACATATATGTTAAATGTTTTATATAAAGACATAAATAATCTTGTTTTATTTTTGAACAAATTAAAACCAATGAAAATTATTTGAGTTTGTATTTTAAAATTTAAACTTTTATAATTAGAAATTATTAGAAATTTAAACTTTTATAATTAAAATAAGCTCGTGAACAAGCTCGTTTATTATTTAATACATGTATATATCAGTATTATTTTGTGGTATTAAATAGGTATACTTTCTTTTTAAATTTTTAAGCAATTTTGTTTTTAACTACTTTTATATTACTTAATTTTTATCACCTTAATATGATAATGTTTTTTATTGTCTTAGGTGGTTATTACCAAAGTGTATATATTATAAAAAAAACCTATAGAGGACATCATAATATAGTTTAAGTATTAATATTAAATAATTATAATCTATTATATATATAAAAGTATAAATAAAGGGAAAACTTTTTTGGACAAAAAACAGACCTATATGTTTAATGTTTTATATAAAGATATAAATAGTCTTGTTTTATTTTTGAACAAATTAAAACCAATGAAAATTATTTGAGTTTGTATTTTAAAATTTAAACTTTTATAATTAGAAATTATATATATTCAAGCTAAAATAAAATGAATTATATTATCTTTATCATCAAATTTAAATAAAACATATAAATTATAAAATTATTCTGGTAAGGTACATATATAAATTTGGAAAAATCTCACTATCAAATATCAGCTTTTATGTAGTGGTTATTTAGCAGCGGTTAGTAAAAGAACCAATAGTCCATTTTCTTCATTGAAACCCTAAAATTTGAGATATGTCTCCACGGCTCTCTCTTCAATGTTGAAAGGTGAGTTTCTCTTTACCTAGCTTTTCTGATACAAATCTAAAGCATCTCTTCTTTTTTTTCCATTCTCATTTGTTTTTCTTCTTTGATAAATCCTCTTTTCAATTTTGTAATTTTTTCTATCCCCTATTCGGATCTAGATAAAATTGGGTACTAATAAAATCTGGATTTTTTAGTTTGTACTAATAAAGTATATATATTTCATACTATTTTCTATTAATTTGAAATAGAAAAAATTAACATTTATTTGATTTAAATATAATTAATTAATTGATGTATACTTAAAAATTAAGGTAATTGACATTTTAATTTATAAAGTTATAATAAAATAATAGGTTTAAGATTTTTTTAACTTTTTAAGTTATACTATTAATAGACTGGGATTTTACCAATTAATTATAATAAATTAATATGATAAAGATGATATAATATAATAAAAATAAAAATTATCATCATAAAGTTCTTATCATAAAGTTAAATAAGAAGGATTTTTTTAGTTTGGAATTGGGACATGATTATTGATACCCATCCCTATCTTCTTCTTTTATGATTAAAGTGAAAGAGGATTAGCAATCATCCAACAAGTGGTTTTCAACTTTCACATAGTATTACTTTAACGATATAGTGGAGTATGAGCTAGACTACCCTTATGTTTTGTCTCATATCTTTTCTTTTTATAATATGTATATGTCTTTTTCTCCCTTTAGAACATATTATCTTTTTGTTTTAGTGGCTCTTGTTTACTAAAACTTGAAACCTAATCCCATAAACAAAAATTAATTATTTTTTATTTGTTTTATTTGGGTATTAAAAATATAAAATTGATTAAAAATGTTTCAAAATTGACTTATTTTAAAATAATATTTAATCTTCACATAAAAAAAGTTAAAATAAATTTAAAATTATATATATAAAGAATAGTGTGATTTGTGTGAATGACTATTAGAAGAAATGTTTGTCACATTAATTACCTTAAATAATGAGGTTACATGCAAGTTTGGATTATCTCAAATACTTATATTATTGTTGTTCTTATAATGTGTAGGGATGGAGTGTAAGTGTTGATTCTTATCAAGAGAATGTCAGACCATCCTTCTTCAAATGTATTATCCCCAGAAAATTCGCAAGCAAGTCCTATAATGGACATTGTTGCAGCTGTTGATGCAACAAATGTTAATTCAAATAAAGAAAATACAGAATCAACAAGTGTCAGTGTTGATGGGGTTGATAATATTGAAGATACTCAAGATGATAACACCAAGTGTGCAAAGAAAAGAAAGTTCACCTCCAAAGTGTGGAATGAATTTAAAGTAGTCACACGTCCTGATAAATCACAGAAGGCAGAATGCATTCATTGTAAGAGTCATTTTACGTATTCCAAGGGTGGTCCTACAACTCAATATAATAGGCACCTAGAGAGTTGTCAGAGGAGAAAAATAAAGTTGTCTGGACAAAAGGAGCTAACAATCAATCCCTCTTTTTCGGAGTCTGAAACAGTAGCTAAGGTGCAAAATTTTAAATACGTCTAATCTAAGATCAGAGAGGTTTTATCTCATATGATTATGGTTCATGAGTTACCATTTTTATTTGTAGAGTATGAAGTATTTAATTTGTTGATGAAGACTGTAATTCCTCATTATCAATCAGTTAGTCGTGCAACTATCAGAAAAGATTATTTTGCTGCTTATGAAGTGGAGAAGAAGAAAGTTTCTACCTTATTGAAATCTACAAATAAAGTAAGTGTAACTACCGATATATGGAAATCAACTAATCAAAAGGTTTCATATATGGTTGTTACTTCCCATTTCATAGATTCAAATTGGAAACTTCAGAAGCGTGTTCTCAATTTTTGTGATATACCTCCACCTCATTCCGGAGTTGCTATTTGTGATGCATTAAAGCAAATGTTTGGTTGATTGGGTGATCGAAGACAAAATTTGGACAGTGACAGTTGATAATGCATCTTACAATGATGTTGCTGTTCTCATGTTGAAGGACAATCTTTCATACAAAAATCAGCTTCCTCTTAGTGGAAAGTTGTTTCATGTAAGATGTTGTGCCCATATTTTAAATCTCTTAGTCCAAGATGGGTTGTCTGAAATTAGAGAGATCATTAAGAATGGGCAAGAAAGCATTAAGTATGTAATACAATCAGAAAGCCGTTTAAATATTTTTGGGGATATTGTGAAGCAATTAAAGTTGCCTTCAAAACAACTTATCCTTGATTGTTGCACTAGATGGAATGCAACATATTTTATGTTGTCAAATGCCTTAGAGTTCAAGGATGTCTTTCCAAGATATGCACAAAGAGATTAGAATTACATGTTTTTGCCTAGTGAAGAGGATTGGATGAAAGTTGCTGAAGTTTGCTATTTTTTAGAAGAGTTTAATGAAGTTACCAAAATCATTTCAGGTATTACTTATTTATTTTATTTCACTAATATTTATCATTTTTTCATTTACATGCTTTTTAAATTTGTCAATTACAACTTGATAATGTCATACATATCTCTTGTAGGTTTTGAATATCCAACACCAAATCTATTTCTTCATGAGCTTTATAATGTCAAAAAGTAGTTGGATGAGAAATACTATGCTGAAAATGGCTTTATGCACTCCATGGTTAGGAAGATGAAAGATAAGTTTGATAAATATTGGGGTGATTGCAATTTATTGATTTATTGTGCAATAGTTTTAGATCCTAGAAATAAGATGCAATTGGTTGATTGGTGGTTTCCTTATATTTATTCTGAACCTGATAAGATTGAGCATGTTACTACAATTCGTGAGATATTGCGCATGCTTTATAAAGATTATGTTGAAGCTCATAGAGCAAAGGGTGGTGAAAAAGAAGGTCAAGCTGAAATTCAAAAAGAATCTTCCTATGTTGAGGTTAAAGGAAAAACTAGAGGGAGGGCTGAATTCTATACTTATATTAGAAATGTTGAATCATCAATTGAACAAGTGAAATCAGAATTAGATGTTTATTTAGAAGAAGGGGACTATATTTTTGATGATGATTCAAATTTCAATGTATTAGAGTGGTGGAAGATGAATGCTCTAAAGTTCAAAGTGTTCTCAAAGATGGCATGTGATTTTTTGTCAATTCCAATCACGACTGTAGCATCGGAATCCGCATTTAGTGAGGGGGGGAGAGTCATTGATCCATACCATGCATCTCTTTAGGAGCAAACACTATTCAAGTTTTTTTATGTGGTGAAGATTGGTTATGTGCCTACTATGGGATAAAGAGAAAAAAAAAGGTAATACTAATATCTCATACTTTGTATCTTATATTTAATTTTAATTTTTTGGTATTTCAGCTACTGATTTTTATTTATTTTTTGATACTTGTTGAACTTTATTTTAGGATCAAGAGGACATTAAAGAGGTTAAAATACCACTCACTAGAAGTTGATTATGTAAAGGTATTATCTTTGTATTTATGTGATCATGAATTTTGAAATTTGACATCAACTTAACTAAAAATTTGGGGGGTGCAGCTTGAGTTTTGGAATAGTTTGATCCTAACCAAGTGATCTTCGTATGTGGGGGTAACAATCTTTTTCTAAACCTCCTCTCTTTATTTTCTTTTACTATGTTCTATATAATTAATTGTTTTTATGAGCCTACTAATATTCATATAAATTAGAGAAGTAAAATTTTATAGCAACATTGTCATTTAAAAATCTGATATGTTGACTAATGAACATAGAGCTACTTATCTTTTTTATTTTTGCATAATGAACAAGAGGATTTGTTTGATATGTTGCATAATAAAGTTTTTTTGTTTCATATGTCCTATTTTGTTTGTTTTATAGGTTGCATAATCTCTTTCTTCTTCTTTTTTTTTAAAATTTTGAGCAGGTGGATATCATGAAGAAGACGTGATGCACAACAAATTTTTCCAACAAATAAACATGATGTATATTATAACTATTGAACTTCAATCTAGTTAATTGAACTTTTATTGTCTTATCTTTTTAATTTAGTTGTATATTGGCTATTTTTGATGAATATTTTCTTTAAATATGTTTGGTTATGTAATATTAGATTTGTATATTTTAAAGTTTATTTTGAACATTTTCATATTAACTCTAAACAAGCTCTAAACGAGCCTTAAACGAGCTCTCTAAACAAGCTCTAAACGATTCTTCTAAACGAGCTATCTAAACGACCCTTAAATGAGCTCTAAACGAGCTCTTTCTCAAGCTCACGAGCTAACCAAGCGAGCAAGCTCGAGCTTGGTACAAATGAGCATTTGTCGAGCAAGCTCGAGCTAAGCTCGAGCAACTCAAGAACAAGCTCGAGTTGAGCTCGAGCCAAGAACAAGTCGAGCTCGAGCCGAGCTCGAGCCTACTCCTTTAAAGCTGAGCAGAGTCGAGCTTGCCTAATGCTCGGCTTGACTCGACTCAGTTACACCCCTGCTTAGAATCAACATTAGTATCAAATTTATGCTTGCTCCCAAGTCATGTAAAACCTTACTAAAGATGTGCTCTTTAATTACACATAGGATAATAAAACTAAAGACGTGCTCTCCCAAGTAATGTAAAGCATACTTCTATTTGGTTTATCTTGTTATCATGCACATCATTTCTTTTCATTGTTTCATTCAAAAGGCCCAATATGTTTTCTTCAAATGATGATGAATTTTTTGCCCTTATTAGTTGGAGATCGAAGCTCCTTGCAAGTCTTTATATTCGAAAGGGCCATTGTTAGAATTCATGAGGGCCCTATTACACATTTTCTTGATTTCCATAAAAGAAGTTCTTATGATTTCTCAAACTCGGATTATAAAGAGTGGTAAAATTGTTGTTAGGTCGGAAGATGTATTCTTTGTTCTACATAAAATTGACATCTTCAACTTGGAATTCATGATCTACAGCCACTACTCCTTTTATTTGCATAGATGTAATTTCTTCCATTGTTGGTGCTTTCTTGCCTTGGGATATAAATGATTTATAAATGTATCCAGGTTAGCTTCCATCGGTGATATTTTATCTAGCTCCATAATTCTAGCTAGTCTACTACCCATGGTCATATCTCTAAGAATTTGATAGTTATTATTTCCTAGCTACTCAAAGTGTAAGTTGATATCTCCAAATGATTTGTTCATAATTGATTTCCTAAATGCTGAATTCACTATGCATCTAGTGAGATAGCTCAACTCATTATTGAAATTCTATGCATAGAAACATTGCTCAAACCCATGTTCGAGATATCTTCTCAATAGATCTTTGAATATATCCCATGCATCATATTACATATAATGTCTTTTATTCACCTTTCTCAAATTGGTTGATTTTAGACCTAAGCTATGAGATCACTTATGGTAGGAAAAAGTTAGTTAGAAAAGCTTAAACTAAATCCCCCAACTCTTAATATATCTCCAAGATAAACACAAACTAATTTATTAGTTTAAATTCTAGAGAAAATAGAAATAATCTCAACTTTATTACATCATTATTGATTCCAATCATCTTTATAGTATCACATAGTTCTAGAAATATTAAAATATGGCCACTGAGATATTGAAAAACATATCTCCCATATTGACGTTGTTGTACCATATCTATCAAGATCAATTTCAACTCAATTATTTGATTGAATTAAAATTGTAGTTTTGTTGTAATACAAAAACTTATCATTCATGATACAATCCCAATAACTCATTACCAAATTGTCTCTCATCTAATTGAATTTTACAAGTATATTAGTCGTACAAGTAGTAACGTAGACCCAAGTCTAGTCATCAATCTCATAAAGATTGTATAGACAATTTGATCAACCAATAATGAATAAATTATTATTCAAATTGAGTATATAAACTTGCATTTTAGGAAGAAATCTTAAACTTTATGATTGGCTCACTATTCAATGTTTAAACTATGAGTATTATTATATATTTTGATAGTTTATGAAAATTTATAAGCATAGAAATAGAGGAATTGTAAATTAATTTCAAGAATTTGGAGAATTGGTGAGTTTTGATGAATAGTTATAAAACTGATAAGTTTTTTGATATGTTTAGTTGAGAAGAAGAATATTTAGTCTAACATAATTTAGATATCTATCTAGGTTGAAATTCTACATAATTAGTCTTAATAATATTTGTATGCCATGATCATACCAACTCATTAGTATAATTCTTCCATTTTAAGATATATTTTTTATGGCTATGAAAGTACACACCTATGATATTAATTCTATATTACAACAACCAAGTATCTCATGGGTGCTAAAGGTTATAACTTTTGAGTAGCTACAGAAATCACAAATCTATGAATATAAGAAGAAGATGATGATGATCTTTTTAATATGACTTAGTCTCAAGTTAGAGTCGTGATCTTTTTACAAAGGCATAACTTTTGAGCTACAGAAAGTTAAGCGAGACAAAACTACTCAGGTCAAATTCATGAAAATTATTCAGCATCATGACTTCTGAGACACTAAATATTATGGAGGATATTACTTGAATATAATCATTTCCCAATGCCATGATTCTTATCCTCTAAGAAATGAAAAATCTTGTATTTTACATATGGGCTAGTTGCCAGTGTCATGATATCCATGCATTGTAATGGCGGCATGACTTTTACATACGAGAACATTTTATATTGTGACCATTTTTCAACGTCGAGGCCATATTATACACAAGAGTGATCTTCTCATTATCATGGCTATTTATTAGTGTCATGGTCATATAATGATTAAGAAATACTAATACCAATGTCATGACTATTTCATAATTTTATGACCATATAATAATATGAGAGGCTTTTCACCATACCTCAACCTTCCCTAGCTTCATAGCTCATTTTAAAGAACTTGAAGACAAATGCACAAAGTCATGATACTTCACATCATCACAACTTTATATCATAATAAAAAAATTAGACTTAAGTCATGGTTATTACCTAGTATCAGAACTTTATATTACAAAAAGATAGGGATGCATTCTGTAGTCATAGCCATTTTTTGAAGTTGTGACATCAAGCTCAAGAGATGAAAGCCGAAGTTATGACTTTCTTCTGAAAGGCACAGCTCCTACTTAGAGCAATACTCGAGTATAAAATTTAAAAATACAATAATCATCTCATTCATCTTCCTCTCCCTCTATACAACAAGCAAAGCCATGGTATAATCACTAAACCCTAAGGGTGAATTTCATACTTCCTAGGGATTTCACAAGCAAGCAATGGATTCAATATTTAATGCAATTCCTAGAGTTGGAGGGTGTGGCTCTCTAACCCCTCCCTCTAGGCTAGATTCAAGAATTTTTACTAAAATAGCATATAGTTTATGATTTGTATATATAGATTTATGTTATATGATAATGGTTTTTTTAAAATAGCTATGTTTGATTTATATTATGTTATAAATATTGATAGAAGAGTAATTAAATAGAATTTAAACTAGGATTTCAACTATTGATGGGTTTATGTGAGATTGACATGATAGATAGTAATAAGTAAATAATGAGGCTCACTCATGCATAGAGTTGGAATAAAGTAATAGCCATTCTAACTATGATGCATGAGATAAGCTTATATGTTTAAATCTAAAATTTGAGTATATTAATCATTGTGAGTTTGATACATATGAAGCTAAAAGTTAAATTATTTTTACATACAAATTCATTGTAGATGTCTTAAATGAATTGGTTCTCGATTAGGAAAGATTTTATATAGAACATCCTCTCAAGGATTTCACCTTTTGTATGAGAATCACATCATCAATAAGATGGAAGGTGATAGGCAATCCTCGGGATATGTATGAGTATGTTCTGACTTGAAAAGTAGTGAAAACTCTTGTGAGCTATTTTTACTCATATGGATCTCACTAGTGAAACTTGAGGGAAGTATATATTAATTATGTGAGTATAATTCTTATAAAGTTAAAAGTACACATACTTACAAACCATTCCAATCCTTGATCTTTATGATACTTGAGGGTGAAGAATAAGAATGCATATGAACCAACCATAAAAGGTAATTGATGAAGTTGTCTAAAAAGTATGAGATTGTAAATGATTATTACACATAAGTGATTTGTTATCTCATCTCAGTGATGATGTATTAAATGGTTAGATATGAAAAGACTACAATTGGGTTGAGCTCAATGGTGAGAACCACCTTGCATGTTGTTAGAAAAATGAGCTATTGTATCACACCTCAACTTTTATTCTATGTCCAGACATAATATAAGTCAAACTAATTTAAAAATATATCACATAGATTAAATAAATAAACTCATGGATCTAAGATTATCTCACAATCTGAATATCCATTTTACTAAAAATGAGTTGTTTCATTATTGTATAACTAAACTTCTGATATAATTTTTATGGGATTGATATATAGATGAAAGTCCTCTTTACTATTTGTATGACTCATGTATTTGTGTATTTCTATTGATGAAATATTCTCATTGATGAGCTTTTGAGATATCACCTAATTGAGAAAATTAGGTAGTGTAACAAAATCATAACACCCACTTCATTGTGCATGATCATATTTCTTTATTAGTTGACTAATATTTTATTTGTCTATTGGATGAATTGTAGATTAGCATGGAAATACCCCTTTGCCTCTTGGTATATATTATGACTTAATTAGTTTTCCTAACTTAATCAATTTGGTGACATTCCAAAAGCTTGTTAATAAACATGTCTCATCAATTGAGATTCATAAATGCATGAGTCATAAAAGTAATATAACAAACTTTCATCAAAATATTGATTAAACATAGATTTTATCAAAAGTTTAGCTATTCAACAATGAGACAACCGATCTTCAGTAAAATGAATACTTATATTGTCAAATAATCTTATGTCCAATGGTTATTCATCTAATCTTTGTAATGTCGTTAAGTCATTCTATATATATTATGCTGGATATATAATAAAGGTTGAGGTATTAAGTAATAACCCCTTGCCTTAATGGCATATATGGTGGTTATCAATATTCAACCCATCCTAATGGTGGTCCTCTCATAAATATCATCTCGATACATCACTACCAAAATAATAATTCATCCCTACATGAGAGTCATTCACAATCTCATACCTTTTAGGCAAATTCATCAATTCCCCTTGATATTTGTTTCATATATATACTCTTATTTTTCATCATCCATTGTCATAAAGACTAATAATTGGTATAGTTTTAAAGTGTTTGTACTTTTAACTTTATAAATATCATACTCACATAATTAACACATGCTTCCTTTGAGTTTTACTAGTGGGGACCATATGAGTAAAGATTGCTCACAAGGATTAGACTAACACATGCTCTCATAAATATCATACTCTTATTATGTTGTGAGTCACACTTACTTATGCATGTCCTGAGGATTGTCTGTTACCATATTTTTTAGTAATAATGTGATCCCCACACTAAAAAGTTAACCTCTTGGAAGAATAACCTATATAACTTCTATCACAACCAATAATTAGTCCCTTTAAGATGTATATAATTGATTGATGTATAAAAACATTCATACTTTCAACTTCATAAGCACTATACTTTTTATGATTAACATATCTAAATTTTGGGATTCAATATATAAGTTTATCTTATGTATCATAATTAAAATGGATATCACCTCATTTCTATCATATGCATGAGTAGGTCTTCTAATTTATCAATCACCGTCTACCATGACAATCTCACACGAACCTACCAATAGTCAAAACTTTAATTCAAGTTTTATTTAATCACCAACCTTCAATATTCTTAACATAGAAAAAAATTAAACCATTAAACCAACTATATCATATAATTCAAATTACACAAATCCCAAACCAAACTAATTTGATATAATTTCCCAAAATTATTTCTAGAGAAGAGAGGCTTGAGAACCATGCCCCCTAACTCTAGAGATTTACATAAGCCATGCATCCCTTGCTTCCTTGTAGAACCCCTAAGGGGTACATAATTTACCCCTAGGGTTTATAGTTTCCATTGATTTGCTTTTTGTATGAGGGTGAAAGAGAAGAAATGATTATTTTTTTCTAAATTCTCAATCTTCCAATTCTATACTTGGGTAGCCTTGCATTACTCTAAGTTTGAAGTCACAACTTTTTAAAAAAATGTCACAACCTTGGCCTTTATCCCTTTAATTTGAGGTCATGAACTCTAGAAAATGATCACAACTCAGTTCAACATCTTGATCTTTCTATGACACAAAGTTGCAACATAGTGAAATGAACATAGTTCCATGTCTTAATCCATTTGTAGTCCATAGAGGGCTAAGGTGTTAAGAGGCCATAGTGTAGACATGATTTCTCATTTTATTATATAGTTGTGGTGCTATGTTGAGGCCCTGACATTCACAATTGGTCTTTCTTTATATGTATGTAGTCGCTACATTATGAGGATGTCCCGATATTGGCACTTATATTGTGCTTATAAGTCTTAGCTATGTCATCCTTTGAAAATAAGAGTCTCAACCTTGGAAATGACTATACTCTATTTTATAACATTTAGTATTCCAAAAGTCTTGATATTTAATAATTATCATTGCTTTGACAAGAGTATTTATGATTTGTAATTTTCTATAGCTCAAAAAACATAGTTTTATTAAAAAAATCATTGCTTTGACTTGAGACTACCTAATCATATAAAAATAAATCATTCTATTATGAAATTGGTCATGATCTTGAGCACCAGTGGAATTCTTGGTTTCTACGAGTGAGAATTAATGTCATAGTTGTTTAAAATTTTCTAGCTAAATATGGCTATGACTCTATGATAATATCATAGCTATTGAGAATGTATCACAAAGTGAAAATATTATGTTGATGAGTTAATATGGTTGTATCATTTAAGACTTTCCGCTAACCATTTAGATAAAGTTTCAGCCAAAAATGGATTTCAAAACTATAAGATACTTACTGATCTATCTCTTCTACTAAACACATCTAAAAACTCATTGATTTCATAACTATTAATCAAAGCCCTTAAAATAGCAAAAACCATAAAATCAATATCTATTAGCCCTATTTCCATGTACACATATCATTTTCAACAATCAAAAAACACAAGAATGTTCTATAAATTGAATATCAAATAAATTCTCATATTAAAACAATTACTCAACCTTGAGAAATAACTTCTTCCTCCAAAAAAAAAAAATTTAGAAAACACAATATTCAACATCTTAATTCAAATCCACACAATGGATACATTACAATATAAGAATAAACAATAATAATACAAATCATGATAGTGATGAAGGTAGACAATATGATTTTTCTTTAGGATCATAATTTTAGAAGGGAAATCCATCATCAAGTGCTCAATAGGTGGCAAAGAAATGGATGACCCTTCTGAATCTCTCCTATATGTAGATAACCAATCCACTATCTTTTCCTACATGCCATACAGAGGTTCCTATCTTAACTCCATCAAATTTAGTGCAACCTAAAATTTTCCTATCGCATAATAATTTTTTCTTTGTTTTGTCTTATATTTTCTTATTTCCACTATCCACTAGGGCTCCATATATGTCATTTCCTTCTCATTTGTTATATCTATTTTTCTCATTATTCTTTTTCAATCCACCACCACTATTTTATACATAATTCCAAATGATTCAGTGCCTTTCATCAATCTAATATCAATACATTTCATTCCTTTCTTCAAGAGTTTGTAGTTCTAGTCTTTAAACTTTTCAACCTCTTCTGCTATTTATGTGCACAGAGAATGGATTTCCCTTTTTGGTACTTCCTTATTTTGCTCTATATTCTAATGCACATTTTACAAAATATATAAAATATCCAATAATATACCACCATGCATAGCTAAGAAATTCTATACATGTATTGGTTCTTTTCGTTTATTGTCTATCATGCACAATGAAAGATGAGTCTTCTCCTAATTTTTAATTGCTACTCTCTTTTCAAGTGTTTGTTCGTCCTTTTTGTCTGCTTGAATTTATATTTTCATGCCTAGCAATGTTAGGGGGATACTATCAGACACATTACATCAATTTGTTGATACATAGGAAATCCCTCGGCTAGGTACATCAATGTAATAAGGGAAGGCTAAATTAGTTGGCTTGAAAATTCACCCTTGAGGTAAGAATCAAATTCTCTAAATTGTTTCTCACATCAAAGTGATACCCAACGAGAATGATATATAGCAATACCACATTGTCTAAAAGAATCATAGAAATATTGATAGTGTGATAAAAATGAGCATAAGAATTACATCCAAACTTTATTCACCTCTATGAGTGCTCTCATCATCAAATATCCATGTGCCCCTATTATTCATCAATTGTTTAGTGATAGCTGGAAAATCATTATTCCTATAGAGAGATTTGAAATCAATATTACTTTTACCCATGAGAATCCAAGCAACTCATTGATGATTTTTGTTTCTAATTGAACCAATATACCATTCACATAGCATGTCTCCCCTTGTCAATCCTCCAAATTTGGATAGAACTCCTTTACAATTAATCCATTTCCTCATTCTCTATGTGTACAAAACAACATCTAATTCCACTTTTTAATATCATCACCAAAAGAATGAATTAATTTGCAAAATACTCTCTCTCTAATAAAACCTTTTTTCAAAGCATGAAATCTATTCATCTCTACCCAATTTCTATAGTAAAAGTCATCTTTAGTGTAGTAACTTTAGGCGGAATCTCTATGACACTAGATCTATACCTTTTCTTTTTCTCCTTATGGCTCATCTCCATTATATTTTTCTTTGAAAATCTTTTCCATTCCATTTTCAAATCAATAAGAAATAAGAATTTAGGATGGATCATATTGGCATTGGTGGCTAATTAGGATTTTATTTTGAAGGAGATTTGAGGGTTGAATATATATAGTTGCGACCTAATAATTGAAAATCATGACCCTATATGTTTGTTTTTCTTTTATAAATGATAAGTTGTGATGCTATGACAAGTAGTACTTTCCAATTAATAACATTCCATCAAAGTCATGGCTTTCTCATATAGTTGTTGTATTGTTCTTCCTTTTATAGAATAAAATTCATAACTATGAAAAACTATCATAGTCTTATCATTTATTATTTATAATACTTTTTCATTCTATAACACCTAATTCATGGTTCTGAAACACTATCGCAACCTTATAATGTAGCTTTTAATTGGCTTATTTGTTTTTGTAACACTAAAGTCATGGCTCAGAAAAGTATAGTGGCATTGGTAAAAAACACTCTAAATAATAGTCAGTTTAAATTTGTTATTCTTTTGTATATTGGAGTGAGTGTAACTGTAATTGTGTATATACAATTTTTATTCTCACAACAATTACATTTCATCACAAAAGAAATAAAAAAAATTCTTAGGTTGACTCCCAAGAAGCATTACGTTTTACGTCCATAGCTAGACCTTCAAAAATTTTTCCTATCCAATAGAAATCTTTACTATCCATATGATCTTTTTAGTATACTACTATACTTCCTTGCACTTCTTTTACTTTTGGTATCATTTGTTGATGATCAAGGAATGATTGTCTCTATTCCTTCATTTTACAAAATTAGTTTCACATTTCTCTTCATTTGTATTTTATTTTTAACCTTGACATTGTGAAAAATCTTGTCTTTTTAATTTCAAATGTACATAACACATCAACTTTCTTCATTTCAACCACCAAAACATTATAATCCACTTATGCTTCTTCCTCTTGAATAGTTGAGGCCATATCTTTGAGTTTCTCTTTAAGATTTTTTACCACAAAATTTTATATACTAGCTACAGAGATTACATCATTCATTTCATCTTTACCTTGGATAGTTGAGACTGTGTCATCAATTTTCTCTTCAAGCTTTTTTTTCTCAACTATCTTCATATGACCACAAAAATTGTATCTTTTATTTCTTCATCTTCTCTTCAAATAATCGAGAGTATAGATTCCAAGTCCTCTTCCAAAATTTTAACCATAACTATTTCCACCTTCACTATAGAGATTTCAAATGAAATATTTTCTTTATACTTCAGCCAATTTTTGACTTATTCTATTCACCCCCCCCCCCCCCCCCGCCCATTGTCTCATCATTTTCTCTTCATGAGCATTGACTCTTGTTAAGTTCCTCAACAATTCATTAAGTTTAGTTATCCAATAAAATACTAAAAATGATTGAGACTCATAATCTAATCTATCATCTCTTCATGATTTCTACATCCTCAATGTCCAAAATTCTTTTCCTACTAATAATAGGGTTGATAATAGTTTCTATAAGCTTCAAAATAAAAATTACTTTTCTAAGTCTGGTAAGTCTCATTGTAATTATAGTAAGGGACATTCTTACTCTTTGATATACTTTTTCCAAATTATCATTCATATGCTTTGTTATTATCTTGTACCTCTTTAAGATAACTTGCATGAAAATCTTGGTAAAGGTGGTTAGACATTCTAATTTTATAGATTGGATAGCTGTAAAGAAAGAAAAGAAAAAAAATACAAACAAATCCAAAAGACAACTATTCACATTCAAACAATGTAAAATGACTTAGCTTTTAGATCCATAGATATTTATTAAACATAACATTATATAAACTAATAAAAAAATTATCCTTTTTATAAAAATAATAACATCAAATCTTGTTGACTAGCCAAACTAAATAATCCCTAACAATAGTGCCAAAAAACTTGTAACTTTCCTACCCTATCTAATCAACCAGTTAGTCAATGTCTCAAAACCTCATTAATAAGATTATGTCCTCATCTAAGATCTACAAATACATAACTTGTACAAGAAGTATAATGGACTTTCATTCAGATATTAATCCCAAATAAATTGTATAGGTAGTTCAAATATTCAACACTAAGATAACTCATTTTCAGTGAAATAAATACTTAGATTGTTAAATAATCTTAGGTCCAATATTCATTCATTTATTCTATGCAGCATCGTTAAGTTGTTTGACATATATTATGTTGACATAGAATGAATACTAGGGTGTTGTGCAATGACCCTTTGACCTAATGGCACATAAGGTGGTTATCATTATTGAGCTCAATAGTGATCCCTCATAAGTATCCCCTTAGTATGTTACCTCCATGACAACAATTCATCCTTACCTTTGACAGTTACTTTGTATGTACACTCTTATTCTATGACCTTCATTCATAAAGATCAATGATTGATATGGTTGTAAGTTTTTACACTTCTACATTCATGAGTGCTTTCAGCCAATACTTCTTTTTCAAGCACTGGTTTTTTCTATTTTTTTTGTCTTCTTCTATTTCTCTCTTTATGCACAATAATGTTAGGGAGACACTATCGAACACATTATATCAAATTGTTCATTCATATGAACTTCTTCAGCTAAGCACAACACAATAATAAGGAAAAAAATTAGTTGGCTAGAAATTTTACTCTTAAGGAATATGAGAATTGATTTTTCCAAAATCCTTTTTACATCAAAGTAATACCCTTTGAGAAAGACATATAACAAAATCACTATCTTCAGAATAATTATAAAAACCTTGAGAGTGAGTAAAAAAAATGAACATATAAAGTATAGTCAAACTTTATTCACCTCTATAAGTTTCTTTCATCAAATATCATTACATACTCTATGATATCATCCTTTATGTTCCTTTACCATTCATCAATAGCTTACCAATAGCTACAAAATCTATATGTCACTATGGAGAGATTTGAAGTCACATGATCTTTTGCCCTTGGAAATCCAAGAAACTCATTAATGTCTTTTCTATCAAATTGAACTTAAATACTTCTCACATAACATATCTTTCCTTGTTTATCTTCTAAATTCACATTAAACTCCTTTACAACTAAGTCATTTCCCTATTATCTATTCTTATAAAATATCATCTAATTCCACTTTCTAATAACATCATCAAAAGAAGGAATGAATTTGTTGAATCATCTCTTCCTAGTTAATCATTTTTTTCAAAGAATAGAATTCATCCATCTTTGCCCAATTTTTATAAAGAAATTCACCTTGGGCATAATGACTTTAGGTTGCACCTTTACAGTGATAGATCTCTATCTATTCCCTTTCTCTTTTTGGCTCATCTTTGCAATATATTTTATAATGATCTTATTTGGTTCATTTTCAAATCAACAAGCAATAAAAATGTAGTGTGGATTGTTGTGGCATTGATTGAGAATTAGGATTTTTTGCGGAGGAGATTCAAGGGTTAAGTATTTATAGTTGTGACCAAATAATTAAAGATTGTGATTCTATGGTTTTTTTTTTGTCTTCTATAAATGAAATGTCATAAATTTAGGGCAATAAATGCTATCCAAGTCATGAAACTGAATCAAATTCACGGCTATCTCATATATCTTCTATAATGTTCTTTCTTCTATACTACAAATATTGTGGTTTTGAAAAATTATCATGGTCTTTTCATTTATCTTCTATGATATTTTTTCTTTCTATAACACCAATTTCATGGCTCTAAAAAAATTTTGCAGCCTTATCATGCAACCCCCCATGGGCTTTTTTATTATAACATTAGAGTTATGACTCTGAAAAACTACAAAAACTTTGTGCAAAAAAAATCTAAATAGTTGTTGGTTTGAGTGTGGGAGTGAGTTTATGTGTAATTATGTACATGTAATTTTTATTCTCACAACAATCATAATTCATCACACAAGAAATAAAAAAAATTCTTGGGTTACCTCCCAAGAAGTGCAACATGTTATGTCATAATTAAACTTTCAAAAGTTCTTTCTATCCATCAAAAATTATTGTTGTCCACACAAGCTTTTTAGTATACTCTTTTATTTTTTTCTTCCTTATACTTTTAGTTTTGATTATGAATAATGGAGAAATGATTGTCTTTATTCTCTCATTTATGCAATTACATTTTGTATTTCTCTCCATCTTTATTTTCTCTTTATCCTTGGTATTATAAAAAGTCTTGGCTTTTTTAATTTCACATACACACAACTCATCAACTTTCTCCAATTCAGCCACTAAAATATTATGATCCGCCTTAGCTTCTTCTCTTGAATAGTTAAGGCCATATCTTTCAGTTCTTCATCAAGATTTTCTACCATAATTTTTTGTATACTAGCTATGAAGATTGTATCATTCATTTCACCTTCTTCTTGGATAGTAAAGACAAAATCTTTAATTTTTATTTCAAACTTTTTTATCACAACTATCTTTGTATTGGACATAGAAGTATTATCCTTTGCTTTTTCCTTTTCTCTTCAAATAATTGAGGCTATAGCTTTCATGTCCTCTTCTAAAGTTTTAACCATAACTATTTTTGCTTTAGCTACAAGGATTTCAAATGAAGTACTTTTTTAGACTTAAAACTAATTTATGCCTTCTAAAGTTCTAACAATAATGAAGTTCCTCTTATATCTCACCATCTAAAATCTACAAGTGCACATATTATACAAGTAGTATAATGGACTTTCATCTAGATATCGATCTCATAAAGATTATATTGATAGTTTTATTATTCAACTATGAGATAACCCATTTTCAATAAAATACCTACTCAGATTGTAAAAAACAATCTTAGGTCTAAGGTTTATTCATTTAATATATGTGATGTCATTAATTAATTCAATATATATTATTTTGGCATAGAATAAAGATTTGAGTTTTGTGAAATAACTCTTTATCCTAACAACATATAAGGTGGTTATCACCATTAAGTTATTCCCAATGATTTTTCCCTCATAGCTATCTCTTTAGTATATCATCATTGAGATAATAGTTCATTCCTATTCAAGAGCCATTCAAAATATCATACCTTAAAGTAATTTTATCAAATTTCTGTGATGATTATTATATATGCACACTCTTATTCTATGGACTTTGTTTTTATAAATACCAATGATTGATATAATTTATAAGTATTTTTAATTTTGGCTTTATAAGTACCATACTTCCATAATTAATGCATCCTTTCTTTGAGTTTCACTAATGGGAACCATATGAGTAAAGGTAGCTCAAAAGAGATATCACCATCTTGTGAGTCATACTTACTCGTGCATAGCTGATAATTGTCTCTCATCATCATTCTCAATAACAATACAACTTTTATACTAAAGGTGAACCCCTTGAGAAAACACACTATATCATATCCATTCCAATTGAGAATTAGTTCCTTTAGGATGTGTACAATGAATTAGCATAAAAATGTATTCATACTTTCGGCTTTGTAAGCACCATACTCACAATGATTAACATGCCTAAATTTCAAGGTTCCATAGTTTATCTCATGCATCACAATCAAAAAAGTTGTCATTTCATTCCTATCATATACATGAGTGAGCCTCATAATTTACTTATCATGATCCATCATGATAATCTTGCACAAAACTATCAATTGTTGAAACCCTAATTTAAGTTATATTTAGTCGCCATCTATTAATATCCAAATATAAAATAAATCAATTTAATAATTGATTTATAATCCAAACAAATTACATTGCATAATTTAAAAAACACAAACCCTAGACCATGGTAATTTGATACAAATTCTAAAATCTATCTCTAGAGAAGAGGGGTTTGAGAATTTCACCCTCAACTCTAGGGATTAAAATAAGTCATGTGTCTCTTGCTTGCTTATAGAACTCCTAGGGATTACAAGGATTTCCTCTAGGATTTATAGTTGCTATGGTTTTACTTGTTGCATGAATAAGAAGGGGAAGAAATAAATGTATTTTCAAAAAATCTTTATCTTTCACTTTTATGCTTGAGAAGTAATGCATTATTATAAGTAGGATGCCACAACTTCTAAAAGAAAGTCATCACTTTGACTTTTATTTTTTTAGCTTGAGGATGTGATTGTCAAAAATGGTCGGGACTCTATCTAATATCTTGATATTTTTGTAACACAAGTCATAGTGTTGACAACAACCACAACATAGCCCTAATCTCCGAATAACACAAAGTAATAATATTGTGAAATGACCATGGTTTGATCTCTTCATTCATTTATAGTCCATAGAGGGTCAAGGAGTATGGCTTCTCATATTATTATATAGCTATGGCCCGCGTAGAGACTATGGATTCGGCAATTGGTGTTTCTTATTATATATTTGGCCATGAAACTCTAAAGTGGTTGTAGTGTGAAAGTAACCCTTCATACCTCTTAAGTGTCTACCATACAATGGGTGACATGTAACTAGCCTTTTCTTCTCTCGTATAACATATTGCCACATTGCTATTTGGATATCACATCATTGACATTTAGCTCATGTATACAAATCATGACTATGTTTTTCTTTGAAAAAAAAGATTTATGGCCTTTAAAATAGTTATACCCGAGTAATATCCTTTATAATATTTAGTATTCCAAAAGTCATAATTTTGAATAATTATTATATCTTTGGCATGAGTACTTGTGGCTCTATAATTTTATATAGTTCAAAAGTTGTGATTTTGCACAACTATCATGACTCTGACTTGAGGACTTGAGGCTACTGAGAAATATAAAGATAAAATCACAATACTATAAAATTAGATGAGACCTTCAATACTAGTGAGATACTTGGTTTTTCTGTCAAAGAATCAATATTAGTCTTTTATATTTTTTTAGCTGAGTATGATTGTGACTCTATAATAATATCAAATCCATTGAGAATATATCACATAATAAAAAGATTGTGCTAACAAATTGGTAGCCACATGACATACAATAATTGCCCCTGACCATTTAGTTAATGTTTCAGAGAATAGTAGATACTAAAACTATATGGGACTTACTGATCTACCTCCTCTGCTAAATATCTATAAAAACATTTAGGGACATGTTAGAGAATCAAAACTCTTCAAAATACCAAAAAACATGAAATCAATACATATTAGCTTCATTTCTACTTACACACATCATCATCAACCACCAAATATGCAAGAATGTTCAGTAAATTGAACATCAATTGACAATCTAATAAGATATTAAAAATGATTGATATTTATAATCTATCATCTTCTCATGGCTTCCATATTTTCAATGTTAATGACTTTCTTCCTACTAATGATATGGTTGATAATTCTTTTATAAGGTTTGAAATAGAAGTCACTTCATTGAGTATAATAACTATTGTTATAATTGTGGTTTGAGCATTCTCACTCATTGATGTAGTCTTTTCAAAATACTTTTTATATGCTTTATTATCCTTCCACAGCTCTTTAAGATAATTTGTAGAAAGTTTTGATAATATTGATTAGACATTTTGATTTTATATATGGGTGGCTGGAAAGAAAAATAAGAAGAAAAAAAAATACAAGCAAATCAAAAAGATAACTTTCCACTTTAAAATACATTAATATGTTTTTGCTTTTAAATTTGGAAATATTTATCATAATTAATGCAATATAAACAACTAAAATAGAAGTGCCCTTTTACAAGAATAATTATACCAACTTACATTGACTAACCAAACTAAATAGTCCATAGCAACGACACTTAAAACTTGTTATGCCTTCATTACCATATCTAGTTTTATTGATTAGGCAATATTCCAAAAGCTTATTAATGAGATAATCTCATCAACTGAGATCAACAAATGTATAGGTCATATAAGTAGTATAATGAACTTTCATCTAGATATTGATCCCATAAAAATTATATTAATAATTTAGTTATTCAACAATGAGATAATCTATTTTCAGTAATAGATACGTAGATTATTAAACAATCATATTTCATAGTTTATTAATTTAATTTATGTGATACATTTAAAGTCACTTGACATATAATATGTTGGATATAGAATAAAGGTTGAGTGTTGTGTAATGATTCCTTGGCCTAATGCATACAAGGTGATTATCACAATTAAGTTATTCCCAATAGTGAACCCCTTGTAGTCATCCATAGGTATGAAATCATTGAGATAATAATTCATTTCTATATGAGAGTCATTCACAATCATATACCTTTTATACAACTTTATTAATTGATCTTGATAGTTATTTCATATCAATACTCTTATTCTCTAGCAACCATTGTCATAAAAACTAATGATTGATATGGTTTAAAAGTATTTGTACTTTTGGATTTATAAGTATCATACTCATATAATTAACATAAGCTTCTCTTGTGTTTTATCAATGAGAATCATACAAGTAAAAATAGCTCAAAAGAAATATCACCATTTTGTAAGTCATAATATACTCATTCATATCCCAATACTTAGTTGTTATTATCCTTGTTAGTAACGACGTGAAAGTTATACTAAAGGTGAATCCTTTAAAAGAATATTCATTATAATGTTTATTCTAATCAAGAACTAATCTCTTTAAGATGCATATAATGGATTGACATATAAAAATATTTGTACTATCAGTTTCATAATTGATATACTCATGATAATTAATATATCCAAAATTTAGGGATCAAATTATAGGTTTATCTCATGTATCACAATTGAATTAGTTATCACTTCCTTCCTATCATATGCACAAGTGAGTCTTCTAATTTACTTGTCATTGTTTACTATGATAATTTCACACAAATCTACTAATAATCAAAATCTTAATTTAAGTTTAATTTAGTCACCAACCATCAGTATAAATGCATAAAATAAATCTAACTATTCAAGCATTTATAATTAAAACTAATTATATCACATAATTTAAATTACACAAACCTTAGACCAGAATAGTTTGGTACAAATTCTTGAATATATCTTTTGTGAATAGGGCTTTGACAACCATGCCCCCCAACTTTAATAATTAACTTAAATTATTCATCCCTTGCTTGCTTGTGGAACACCTAGGAAGTATGAAAATTTTTTATAGGGTTTATAGTTATTGTGATTTTACTTGTTCCATGAGGGAGAAGGAGAAGAAATGACCTTCATCTTAAAGTAAAAAGTTGCATCTTTTAAAAGAAAAATAATGCTTCAGCCTTCATCTCTTTAGCATGAGGTTATGACTCTAGAAAATGGTCATGGACTTGGTCAACATCTTAAGCTTTCTTTAACACAAAATCATGGCACTATAAAATTATCACTTCATGCCTTTATCTATGAAGTGGTTGAGGAGAGGACATAGCTTCTCATATTATTATATAATCATGACATTATGTAGAGGCAATGCCATTGACACATGGTCTTTCTTGATATTTATATGGTTGTGACACTGAGAAATTGCCATGATATTGTAAAATAGTTGTGATACTGAGAATGTTTTCATTAGTTATTTGTGGTCATAGTATTGGGAACTAGCAATTGTTCAAAAGTAACCATTCATATCTCTTAAGTATCTATGATACTGAGAGTGACCACAACACAAGCCTTTTCTTTTCTCACATAACAAATTGATGTGATACTATTAAGATGTCATGGCATTGACACTTATCTTGAGCATATAAGTCACTACTATACTTTTTTTTGAGGAAAAAAGTTATGACCTTGAAAATTGTCATGCTTTAATAATATTCTCTGTAATATTTATCATCTCAAAAATTATGACTTTGGCATATAGGTGTCGAATGGGCTGGGCCAAGCCAGCCCATTTTTAGGCCCATACGGGCTCGCGTGCTGTGCATGGCACATCACATCATGAATAGTATAGAGGATCCACTTAGCATGGCCCAGGGCATGGTCCTGGACCATGGTGTGCCAGGTCAGGTATGCATGAACCATGTTGGGCTTGAGGTTGGGCCCGGACCCACTAGCCATTGTGACACCTCTACTTTGGTATGAGTAGTAGTGGCTTTGTAATTTTATGTAACTCAAAAGTCATAGCTTTGTAAAAAAACTATGACTCTAAAATGAGATTATTGAGCCATATAAATATAAAGTCGTTTCACTTTGAAATTGACCATAATCTTAAGTACTAAAAGGGTACTTGATTGTTACGATAGATAATTAATATCATAGTCATTTAAATTTTTTGAGCTAAATATTATTACGACTCTATGTTAATATCACAACCATTGAGAATGTCTCATAGTTAGAAAAAAATGTGTTAATGAGCTGGCAAGATCATGACATACAAGAATTACCTCTAACTAATTAGCTTTAATATTTTAAAGATACAAAATGATGTGATATAAAATATGTCTAAGCTTTCAACTTTATAAAAGTCATACTCGTGACAATTAATATATATCTTTCCACTAATCTTACATATATAAATCAATTAGCATTTTAGCATTGCTAATGAATGATATGAGAACTAAAGTAGTGATTCTCAAGAGAAACTATTAGGATACTATTCCAAGGTCATTAGATAATATCAATGGGATCAATCCATCAGCATGCATGTATAAGATCCCTATATAGAAAGATATGATGTTGATAATTGAAGCTTAATGATGGTTAAATCTAATTATTAAAGGCATTATAAAAAATGAGATTGTAAAATGGCTAAATTTAAGCATTATATATGTGATATCTGGTAATCCATGAATAAGCCTAATATATTATGTGCTTAAGAATGGAGGGTTGATGGTGGTGAAGATAGTAAATAGTGAAGATCACTGCCCACTCTTCTTTATGGATCAAATTTTGCATAAGATCTCCTCTCATTCTTTCTATTGTTTTTTATATGGGCATTTAAGTTACAATCAAATTCTAATTGATCTTATAGATAAAGAAAAAAATAACATTCACCTACCCATATGGAACATTTTCTTTTAAGAATATGCCTTTTGGATTTTATAATGGTTTAGTCACATTTCATAGATGTATGGTCGTAATCGTTATTGATCTTAATGAAGAGATTATGAAAATTTCATGGGTTGTTTCTGAGTTTATAGAGGTTCTTTCGAAGAATATTTTTATAATTTAGAAGTTGTGATAAACAGATATAAAGAGAGAAATTTTGTCTTATACTTGGAAAGATATCGCTTCATAGTTAATGAGGGAATACTAATGAGATATTCAATCTCAACCAGAGAATTATAAGTTGATGATACAAAAGTATCCATTATCAAAACATTATCTCACCCTACTACCATTAAAAGGAGTGAGGAGTTTCCTCAGACATGTAGGATTTTATTGATAATTCATTCACAACTTTTTGAAAATAACTAAATAATTATGTAAACTATTGGAGAAAATTACAATATTTAAATTTGATCAAAAAATAGATAGATGTCTTTGAAAAGATGAAAAGAAAATTAGTTGAAAGTCTAATTTTGATCATTCTACAATATGAACAACTATTTTTCATTATGTGTGATATAAGTGCACATGCTTTAGGAGCCATATTGGAATAAAAGTGGGATAAATTTATAGAGCAATCCAATGTTAGTTGTACATTAAATGAAACTCAAGTGAATTATATAATGAAAGATAAGGAAATATTGAATGGGGGCTTTCTCTTGCAACAAATTCTAACCATATATCATTAAATTAAAGGTGATGATCTATATGAATCATATAATGGTGTCATACTTATTGACAAAAAAAAAAGGCTAAATCAAGATTGATAAGGTGGATACTATTTTTCTAAAAAATTAATCTAGAAATTAGAGATAAGAAGGAGAGCATCAATATGATAGTTGATCATTTATCAAGGTTGTAATTTGGAGATGACAACATTAAAAAAACTGAAATTACAAAAAAAAATTGGACAAGCAAGTTTTGATAGTAGACACTTGACTTTCATGGTATATTAATTTTTCTAACTATTTAGCATCTAGTATTTACCCTCATTTTCTCCATCATGTCAAAGAAAATTCATAATGAGAAACATTATCTTTGGGTTGATTCATTATTATTTAAAAGATATGCTGATCAGATTATAAGAAGATACTTCACTAAAAGTGAGTAAGTGATAATTATGTTTAATGTCATTAATCCTTTTACTTTTGATTCAATGTCAAAAGTATTCCAAATATTAATTATTATAATGATGCAAAAATAATTTTGGAGTTGTTATGAAAAAATATTTTCGCCCGATTCGGAGCACCATGATGTATCATAAGTAATGAGAGAAGTCATTTCTATAATATTATGTTTGGATCATATTTGAAAAAAACATGGAACTAAATGTAAAAAAAAAAGACTTTCATATCATCCACAAATAAAAGGGGAATCATAAATCTCAAATAGGGAGATAAATAAAATATTTGAGATGACAATCAATCTGTCTAGGAGAGTTTGGTGTCAATACGTGGAAGAAGAAATACAATGGATTTATTGAACTACTTTAAAGATATTATTGTGAATGTTTCTTTTTTGACTCATCTTTGGAAAGACTTGTTATTTGTATCTTGAACTTGAACAAAAAAAAACATGATGGACTATCAAAAAATTGAATTATGACTAAATGGATACAAAGGAACGAAGTATTCTACAAATGAGCAGATTGAAAGAGTTGAGAAATGGAAATTACATCACCTCATGAATTTATAAAGTCCAAACAAAATAATGGTATGACAATAATTTTCAAAGAAGAGAGTTTAAAGTCGGGAAAAAAAGTATTGGTTTTTTATTCCTGGCTGAAGTTATTCTTAGGGAAGTTTAAATCTCAATAAAATGATCCTTTTGAAATAATATATGCTATGCCTTATGGGGGAGTCATGCCGGATTCAAAGGGTAAAATAAAATTTAAGATAAATGGATAGGATAAACATTCCATGGTTGTTGTGTTGGTTAGCCTGGCTAGTCTAGGCTAGTGGTAGTGGCCACTGCCTTACCCACTAAGTAGTGGGCACCACACTATCCACTATTACTATCGTGCCACTACTTGTTGACACAGCACAACCCAATACACCTGAATGAAAAAGGTGAGCCCTTGGGCTATGCCTGGCTAACCTCCCATGATATTATGTCGGCATGAACTAAGTACCCAATTCATGTCGTGTCCAGCACAGTACGATGACTCGATTGGGCCACCAAAATTTGGGCCCAACATGTTCAACAAGGCATGTTTTATACCTCTATGTCAATCTGACCATACTTGGCTAAACTCGGCATGAAATTTCCACAACAAGATAATGAACTATGCCCGACATGACATAACAACCCATTTGGGCTTAAAAATGATCAATTGGATCGAGATAGTTTAGGTCATTCAACACATCAACTCTCAATGACAACTTTAGTTCATATAAATTCTTCTAGAACCTACAGAATGTATCATAAAACTCTATTTATTCTCGAAAGCTATATGATTATTTTATATACAATTACTCAAAATTATCAAGAAAAAAAATTTATATTTAACAAAATATATTATTCATCTATAATTAACTTCAAAAGATGAATATTCAAATTTTGGTCATCTTAATCACCTGAGAAAAAAATTTTAATGATTATTGAGGTTCAATTTGATTTATGTTTTATTTTATTATTTTTTATTTTTTCTACATGTGAACACTTAGCATGCGGTCTACCCCAACCTGAGTATATATATTTTATGTATCTAACTTTTAATTAATAGAAACATTGAATACTTTTTTCTCTCTCTACCCAATTCCCAAGAAACCTTGACCACTGCTAACATTGTATCAGAGGCCAACAAGGTTTGATAGTGGGTGGTGCACGATGATGTGCATGATGTCACATCATGCACTAGTGCTGACAATAACATGCACCAACAATTAGCATCGATAATGATGGCATCATCATTATGTGGTTGTACAATTGAAAATTTTAGATGTAGTTGCTTCTGTGGTGGCATGAAGAGTGTGTTGTGTACATGCAATGATAGTGTTGGAGTGATATAGTGACTTTGGAGTGGCTTCCATGATGTTTTCTACCATGTTTCATGTGAGAGTCCTATTACAATGTTGTGGTGTGTCGTGGTGTATTATTGTGGGTCGAGGTGATGCCTATTATAGTGTTGTGGCATGTAGGGTTATGTCATGGTGTGTCGTAGTGTTCCGTGGTGATGCTTCATTGGGCAGTGTATTGTAGTTTCCATTGTGGTGCATTTGTGTCATAGTGATGTTTGCCTACTATTATGGTGTACACACACACACATCATGCTAATTTTTTTGTGTGTGCGGTAAACAAAAATAGTTCTAATTAATATAGGATCATCGTGGCTAACCAAGTATAAATTGAAAACAAACACTTATTTTTTATGAGTTACTTTTGTAAGAATTTGATTCTTCGGAAAAATATATTTGAGATACTTGTTAAATAAGTCACCCAAAGGCAAGTCCAATGGTGGGTTGGTAATAAATACATAGTTACTGATTTATTTGTGAGAGTCATTTGATCCAAGAATAACCTACATATTCGATTCTTGTCACACATGTAAGAAAATTCAAAACTTAGTGATATTTAGTATGCTCTTATGGTATGTTTCAGTAATATGATAATATTACTTTATTTATTAACATTCATATACATTTGATTATGATGGGATAACTCATTATTCACCTTAAATGTAGTGTGTGAGAGAATAGATGATGTGATAGATATATTATCATATTTAACTATATTGAAGAGGCTCGGTGAACAAATTTACAATATTACATATTTGCATTCATTAGGAGGGAAGTATGTTATTTTGTGGAAAAATCATAATGATAATACAATTCTAGTTTTCTTAGAAATTTACTAAAGCATACTTCAAGCATCAATAATTACTCTCATGTCAAGAAGCGTTGGGATGATTAGTTAAACTATTACGTTAACATTTTCCCATGAAAGCAATGAGAGAGCCGAGAGATAAACTTTTAAAAGAAATAAGTCAATAATGATTTGCTCATTTTATGTGATAATAAGATCCACTTAGAAAAGATATTGGACTTTGCATTATGACTTACGAAGGATGACATTTTTTGATTCAAAAGTTATAAAGCATCTATTAGATACACTCATGTTGGATCATCTATGTATATACCTACTAATCTTCTTACACTTACTAAGAAGTAGTATTCCAAGCATCATTCCTTGTGAACTACTAGCTTTAGCCAAGACACATCTACCTCTAATGTTTTCTCTTCACACAAGCTTGTTTTGGTCACTTGGTTATAGGTCAAAAAAAATGTCACGAGTGAAGATATAGATTTTTTTCTTTATTTGATTCTAGAACTTTTGATATTGTCGTGTTTAGTAATATTGTTACATGAGTCAAGAAATATAACAATGTCAATGTTATGACTTTCTTTTGACTTGTGCTCTTTTTTAACTTTGGCTTTTATTTTTTTACTTTTGATACATCTATGGAAGATTAATGGACTATGAATTGACTTCCTTAGGATTGAGCAAGAAAAATTGAACGTCTTTTTTCACCTTCTTGAGTCACCCTTAGTGTTTCGATATTAATGGTTCATCGATTGAATAATCTCAGCTTAGACATTTATCATTGGATAAATTAAAGATTTTGGAGTCAAACATCAAGGAGATGACTTTTATTTACCATCATATATGTTAGTTAAAAAATCATACTACAATTTTTTATATGGTACATCAAGAAGATATTAGTAAATACTTATTTTATCTAATTCATTCATTTGTTTGATAATCTTATAAGATGATTATGTAAGTCATTTCGAGATATTTCATTATCTTTATTTATGATTATACTAGATATAAATTATTGTCAATTTTAAAAGGAAAAACTTTAATTTTATCAATTTTTATTAAATTTTATGAAATTATAAAAATATAATTTTGTCGTAGCATTAAGATATTGAGGGAGATGATTTATCAAGCATCAAGTACTAACACTCTTATAAAAATGGGATAACTAAAAGTATGAACTCATATTTTATTAAAATATCTAGATCACTTTTTATCCAATCTTTTATTATACAAGCAGTATTAACTTGTAATTTCATAATCAAGCAATTATCATCTTAGTTTCTTTCATGTCGTATTTCATATCAAATTTTTTTAACCAGTAAAGAAACTTTTCATTTTTCACCTGAAATTTTTGGACATTATCGTAGTATGAGTGCAATAAGATTATATTATGAGTGCAAATGTATCATTTTTTGAGAATAAGTTTTTTTTTTCTTATCACTTGATTCAAGAAAATATACTTTCGAATATCATAATGATGGGGTAGTTTTCTTGTCTCATTGTTACTCCGTGTAGAAAGATAATTGATTTGATTTTGATATTTAATACTACCATCACTGCTAGTTTTGTGGAGAGTAGTGGCACATTTTTTCTGGCACCTATCATACCATGACTTTGTTGGACCCTTGGTAGTGAGAATCATGAAAAGTTTAGTGTCAATGTCCCACATGACACAAGTTGAGTGTCCCTAAGAGGGGAAGATAAAGGTTGATAGACTTGATTATCTTAACCTAAATATATATGCTATATAGATATGTTCATTATTTTCTCCAAATGAGTTGTTGACCATGTAAGTTGGTTCAATTGAAAGTATTTTGACTTAGACCTTTCAATTGTTGTACGAATGAAAGCAACAGTATATTCAACTTAGACTATATTGCATGAACTAAGTGCAATCACTTCCAATCATATATGAGATCCTAGTCTAAAACTTTCAGGTAAGAGAATAGTGAGATGCAAGTGGATATACATGATGAAGATTAAACCTAAATGGAAGGCTGACCGGCTTAAGATTGATTTGAAAACTAAAATATTTTCACAAACTAATGATTTATACTATTGGGATATTTTTTTTATTTAATCAAAATAATTTTCACTAGATTATTACTTTTTACTTTTGCTTCTCATTGGTCAATTATATATCAGTCGAGGATGAGAAATGTATTCCTTCATGATAATCTCGATAAAGAGATATTTATGTAGCATCCAACTAATTTTACTATTCTAGAGAGTACACGTATGAAATATAGACTATGACAAATTTTTTATGGTCTAAAACAATATCCTAGCACATAGTTCATGAAGTTCTTTTGAGTACTCACTAAGTTTGATCTTAAAAGATGTATTCCATATTATTCCTATTTCAATCAATGTGGATCAAAAGTATTTCAGCTTATTATGATTATATCAATTAAAAGTATTTCAATCAATGTGTAGCACATAGCACATACTATTAATATTATGATTATAAGAAATAATTAGTTAGCTATATATCAATTAAAATGATTTTTGCATACCAAAATTTAAACAAAGTATTTGGGATTCTTAGGTAGTTTCTAAGTATTAATGTGTCATATTCATGATGTATGATTTTTATTTTCTAGAAAAAATATATATTTACATATTTTGTCTGATATTGACATGATAAGATGTGTATTAGTTAACTCAATACTTGATTCGAATGTTGACTTATTCATGGATATTGGCATTTCAATTGATACTACAATATACATCAACATCATATTTAAATTATCCAACTTTTATTAAATTAGATATTACTTATTTTGTTATTATAGGTTATTTTTAAAATTTTCTAACACCTATTTACATGCATGTAGTTCTTTGAATTCTCAAATAAGTGAAGAGGGCTTCATGATGAGAAATTTCATTTAAAGACCATAAATATAATTGAGTATATGCATACTCACATTCTAACTTAGCTTGCATGATCACATAGAGGAGATCGGCTGTCAGATTTTATATTTTTGTTATAGACAACCCCGCCTCCAAAAATAAGCAATAGATTATTATTTACATATCAAGTGCAAAGATGGAAGATAGAGTTATGAAGCTAGTTACTTGTAAGCTTTAGTGGATCAGTCACTTCTTGGAAATAATTGATTTATTAGTTCATAGTCTAATTATATTTTATTGTTATAGCTAAAAAGCCCAATATATTATTGTCAATCCGATACTTCATGAGCAAATGAATTATATCAAGATTTATAATCATTTCATATATGAGAAAAAATAAGATGGTTTAATTGTTATCACATGTGTATCAGCAGTGAGTAGATTACTATTATCTTCACAAAGAGCTTAGAAGACAAAAATTATCTTCTCTCTTTCAATTTTAGTATTTATGACATAAATGCACAAGTTTAAAAGAATGCATTGAGGCTCAATTAGATTTATGTATTATTTTATTCTTTTTATTTTATTCGTTCATTGTCCAATTATCACCTAAAACTCATGTGCCACCATGCCTAAACATAACCACCTCATCTCGAAGAAGAGCTAGGAGTTGTGAAAGGTGCACAAGGCACCAGCAAATCCTCACCCAACCATGAACCCCCCCATACAAATCTTAACTACCTTTGAACATCTAGAAATCCTAGTTACCAACAATATATGTAAGGTACCATGTAATGAATTTTCTTACCAATGTTATGAAAATCAAACCAATTATTCAATGTAAACAATTATTAGTTCATAGTTCACTAGGTGAACTAGTGGCGTAATAAATATATAATTTAAATATCATTAAAATTTAATACAATTATAAAATATAAAAAAAATAATTTTTATAAAAAATTGTGAAATGGTGTAGGTTGATAGAGATTGTTCATTGTTGTTCCCTGCTGGTTCCGCCAGAACAAGAAGAAAGAGGAGCTGGATAGTTAGCATCACAGCAAAAAGGATTGATTGACAATTAGGATTAGGACAACAAAAGCTGCATTACATACCCAGGTAAAACATGATCGTTTCAGTACAAAATGCATCAAAACATGATCGTTTCAGTGCAAAATGCATCAAAAGTCAAAACAGGATTGATTCAGTGCAAAATGCATCAAAAAATGATTGTTTCAGCACAAAATGCATCAAAACATTATTATTTTAGTGCAAAATGGATCAAAACATGATTTTTTTCCGTGTAAAATTCATAAATAAATGATTGTTTTAGTGCAAAATGCATCAAAACATGATTATTTCAGTGCAAGATGCATTAAAATATGATCATTTCAGTACAAAATGGATCAAAAAAACATCCTTTTGATGTGCACACAAATTAAGTAACAAAGGCATCTGATACATTAAGATCCACCTAGTTCTAGTCATTTTCTAGTTCCACTTTAAGTTATTCTTGTTCATATCTAGTTAGATGATGAAATAAGCTTCTGCACTGAACCAGACAATTTTTGTTGCCGGTCAATTGTCCTTTAGTTCCTCTGTTATGTACTCTAAGAATTACCCCATCCTTTAAGACTTGGACAACAACCACATTTCTCATTTTCTTAAGAGATGGAGTAACAGCCTTCTTGGAGAGCATATCAAAAACTAAACAACTATGCTAGAAATTCATAGAATCCAATAAATGAAATTGATCAACTAAGGTCATGATTGAGGGGGTAGCCTGGGCTGGACACCATCACACCCACCACGAACAAAAATTCCCAAGTACTTCCATGACTGGCTACTTGTGGCTCAATGTAGTAGCATTACCACCTCAACCATAATTGTCATATTCATAACCTTGATTGACATAGCAAGCTGCCCCACTAAATGATTGATTGACAACTATCATGACCTATGTGATATTTTGGTTTCCACATGCAATAGCCCCTATAGTGCAAGGGTCCCATGTTTCTCAGGAAAACAACCAAAATTACCAAGATCACCAAAATTATTGATTGGACTAGCACCATGATGACCTCCAACAGTACCATGTATCTGGACTACAGTAAGATCCATTATCAACTCATCCATAATTGGCATATACATAACCTTGATTGACATAACAAGCAGCCCCACTAAATAATCACTTATGATTTTAAATGTACATAAATATTTATTATTCTTCCAATATATTCCTTATTGTTATCACAATTATTTATCATTAAAATTGATTTGATAGCGTTGTGTTGGTTCTATCTTATCTTCAAGCTTTGACTATAATTAATATATAATAGGTCAATCAATTGTTAAGATTAGTATTTATTTTTCATCCTAATTTAAATCTACAAAATTCTAAAAATTAATAAGTAAAATATTTATAATTTTAAATCTAATATTCTAGTATCATAAATATTTTTGTAACATATATTTTTAAACATATTTTACTTTATTTCACATTCCGATGCACATCTAAGATTTAATATTTCACCACAAAACATTACATATATTATGGACAAAAAATAAAACAATTTTATTAAAAATTATTATTACACCAATTAAATTATGTTGTAGCATATTTTTTTTATGTATGCTTCTATATTTTGAATTAAATAATAATTTTAATATCTTAAATATTTTGAAACATATTTTTTTAAACATATTTTACTTTATTTCACATCCCAATGCAAATATTAGATTTAATATTTCACCACAAAACATTACAACTTTAGAGATAGAGTGTCATTTAGCAACATTATAAATATTATAGACAAAAAATAATCGAATTTTATTATAATTTATAATTACACAAATTAAATATGTAGTGGTTTTGTTGTTTTTTTTTATTTATGGTTGTTTATTTCTATTCAAATATTGATCAAAATATTTGAACATGTTGTATGCCCTAATCCATTGCTCAATTACAAAGGACACCATTTATATAATTTTATTTTATTTAAATTTTGGAAAATTTATTTATGTTTATTTTGGCTTAGTATTTCAACATGATATCAAAGTCAAAATTCTATGTGATGGAAACCTTAATATTTGTAGAGATCATGTGCATTGTACCAACATGGTGATTGCCGCATTATGTGCAACATCATCCTCCAAAATCACACAACCAATGTGTGTTATGAGATGAGCATCAATGGCTACTATACATATGCATTGTGTTTTGTATAGCTCTAAAATTACAACTATGTAGTTTGTAGAATGAATTACGTGTGGCACCATAATTTTGGTTGCATGATGTGGTTTGTGTGGTATTTTCGGGCAAAATTATATGTGGAAAGTAGCCACTAGTATCATAGAGGTAAAAAACTTATTCTTTTTTGTGTTTTGGGAAGCCAATATTTTCTATAGTGCAATTGTTGGTTTTTATATGTTTCAGGCATGTGTGTGTTATGGGGTGGTCAAATTTATTCTTTTTCAGTCAGCCACTAATTTTAGTACAAAAACACATTGCGGGTGTTGTGTCTATTAATTTAGTTTTGATTTATAGATAATATTATAATCTCAGTTAAAACAAGAAGAAGTTACTAGCAGAACCTCAATTTTTGGTTGCGATGTGGCAATCTATCGAGGTAGAGTTGGCTTTAAGATTTTCATCTTGCACTATGTGACCTATTTTGCATTGTGTTTTTAAGCATAATTTTGTGGAGAAGTAGCCACTAGCATTGAGGAGAGCAAAAGCTTAATATTTTGTGTTTCAAGAAGCCACTAATTTCGTGATTGAGGTGAATGATTTTTTTGTGTTCTAGACAAGGTGTGATGTGCAGTGGTTGGGTTTATTATTTTCTAAGCAAACACTTTTTTTGATAAAAAGGACATATTGAAGGGGGTTGTGCCTAGTGATTTATGGAGGAAGGGATAATCTCAATTATTACTTTATTTAAGTTAAGAAATTGGAACTTCTCTTAGTGAAGAACATGTATTAGAAAGTGGTTTTTTGGTCAGTAAATAATAGACCATTTGATAAATAAATCACTTAGTGATGCCACAAATGAGAAGTGACTAATGGTAGTCTAATGCTTTTTGGTTTTGATGTGGCAATTCATCGAGATAGAGTTGGCTTCATTTTTGTCATCTTGCACAACATGCAGGATTTTATGATAGTATACAACATTTTTATATATATCTTAGATAAATTAGATATATGATAAAGTTGTTTCACATCTTTGACTAAGATTTGAGAAGATTAGTGAACTTGAGTTGTTCACTCAAGAGGCTCTTAGGAATTTCTTTTAATCTAAAGTTGAATCTATGAAAAATATGAATTAGATAGAGAGACTTCTGACATGATATTATTATATTCATTACTCAGAATTTTTTGGATTCTACATCTAGATTTTGCTTGATAGAGAGTTTCCTACCATACCATAGTTGCATTATTGAATGGTTAAATTATATAAGATAGGAGATTGTCAATTCCACCATCTCAAATTGCATTCGCCAACAACAGAGGGGTATTTGTCATAGTTGAGGTAGAGATAGATGATTTTTTGTTCTGTGTAAACATAACAAAAGGATGGAAAACAAGAAATGCGGAGTTGTTAGGAATTATTTTCCAAGAGAAAATTCAGAGCACATTAGACAATTGAGGAAGATAGGTCAACCACTAGATCCATTTGGGAGTCCTCACAGAGTCTTCCCACCATAATCTCAGATGCGAAAGGTAAGCGTTAGACATGCCTAGAAAACGAACACATCAACGTGCAACCACAATGCATCACCTGAGACAAGGTATCACCCCACAACAAGGAGCCATATACCCTTTAATAAAATAATAATAATAATAATACTAGTTGGAGGGATGATGCTGTGACCGCCACCCTTCCCACGATGTTTACCTCCCTTTTTCACAACAAGGTTACCTCAGACCCACACAACAAGAACAAGGATGATTGGATGCCTACCTCCTCGTGTTTTTTGGGCTCTTGGTGTTTTCCTCTCTTTGTTGTAATGATTGATAATGGGTATACTTTAAGTAGAATATGGCTCAAGTGGAAGAAATGATCATGAATAGAAATATATTAATTTAGCTAATAATTTTTTTTTGCACACTCTCATATTCATAACTTGTAAGAGAAGAAATATAAAAATATACAAGTAGAAAAAATTATAAAATAGTAAAAAAATATGGATAGCCAAAATAAGAATTAAACTTTCTTTAGCTACCAAAATGAAATTTTTTATAGATAGATTAGTAGCATAATAGTTGTCATCAATGTCTCTAGTAAAGGTTGCAACGGAGAAGAAAGATGGGTTTCAATCTTCAAAAAGAAAAAGATAAAAAAATTTCATGGATTAAATTTTCACTCCTAGCCTGGAGATTATTATTCAAAATAAAAAAGAGTGGAAAGATGAATTAAATTACTAGCAATAATACATACAAAAAAGAAGCAAGAGAAAAACCTTGTACACTAACCACAAGGTAAATGTATGAGGTTGTTATTTCATTTAATGTGGTCACTTACCCAAGTTGTCAACTAATGACTAAAGCTGCTAGCCAATATGATGTGGGTATAAAGGTATCAACTTATCATGAGATGAGAATTACTAGCCAATGATTTGATAGAATATCATCTAATTGAATTAAAACAAAAAATAATTATTTAATTATGTCGAATAGATGTACTAATATAAAAAAATACATTAATAAAGTTATTGAAAAATTGTTCAAAGATAATCATTTTTATGCAATCTATTAATTATACTTCAATGATTAAGAAGAGAGATGGTGTGTTTAAATTATTTGAAAATTTGGTGCAGTACATAAGTGAAAAAAAATATTATTCATGCGATCACAGACAATCTCAATCAAGATATGTGATAACATATAATTAATAAAAAATATATTTAAAATTTTAATTTAATTATAAATTTTGAATTAGCTATATTTATAAGTGAGAACTTATATAAATTTATTATGTATAATGTTATACATGGAAGTTGTTGGACACCATGTTTAACATATTGTCTTGATTTCTTGTTGGATGATAATAAAAACCTATCAAACATCAAGAGGATATTGGAAAGTGTCATATCACTAAATGGTTATATTTATAATTGACCGAGACTACTCAATATGATAAGGTGATTTAGTTGACAAAGAAAATTACTTAAGCTTATAAAGAATTGAATTGCAACAACTTTTATCACATTATCTCGATAACATGAACAAAAAAATAACTTGAAAAAGATATTTACAAGGTCATATTTGTCAAATAATATATAGGCAAAAGAGTAGACGAAAAAAACTATAAGTAACATAATTTCACATGTCTTCTTTTTGGAATACTACAATCTTTTGCTTAAAGGTGTCAGGCCTCCTTGTTTGTGTGCTTCAATTAATTGATAATAATAAAAAAAATCTTCTGTTAGCATTATTTATAAGGCCATACGTAGAGTTAATGGCATAATTTTGAAAATTTTATATGTGAATGAAGAGAAGTACAATAGGTTATGAAAATAATTAATAAAAAATGTGAGATTTAGCTTTATTGAACTTTGCAAGTGGTCAAGTACTTTTTGAAACCTAAATTCTCTGAAGATAAACTAAAATAAAGCATGTTGTAGATATTATGAGTGATTGATATAAATGCATCTGGAAGATGATAAAAGACATTGTTATGTGAAAAAAAAAACATTATGGTAGAAATCAGTTTGTACATAAATATATAAGAATTATTTGAAAATAAATTAGCTATTTAGAACAAGCAATACTAAATTATTTCTCTTAATTGCATCTAAATAATGGGCTACACATGAGACTTCTATTCCACAATTGCAAAGATTTGTAATCAAAATTTTCAACCTAATATATAATACATTGGGTTGAAAGTGAAATTGGGTATATTTAAAAATATAAGTTACTAAAATAATTTTTAAATAATAAAATCTTGAATGTAAGTTATAAGTTTAAATTTTAAGATATGTTGATAAGTTTATTTTTATAAATTTATGAAGATTTAAAGCAAGAGAAGAAACAAATTAAACTATTATTGCTTGAAGATTTAGAAATTTAGTCTACATTAAGTACAATCAAACCTTGAAGAAAAGATACAATGACCGTAATATCCTTGACTAGAATACTTTAAAAGATATAGATTATAACAATGAATGGTTGATTGGAAGAATGAAAGATGAAGATTATCACATATGAATATGAGAAGATTTTGTATCTAATGATGATGATTTGACATGAGTCAATATAGCTAGTAGATCTGTAAGAATATGTTTGATAATAGAACTAGATCAAGTTAAAGCTAAAGCACAATATTAATGTCAAGGCTAAGGGGAATAGATTCAAGCACTAGAATGAGACATTCCTTTCATTAATATATAAAGGTTATGAAATGATTGATTCAACAAATGAGAAAGATTGGAAAGATTACAAATATGATGATAAAAATAATGATGATGTTGTAGGTTTTAAGGATGATTTTTGAGTGATGTTTGATTATAGTGAACAATTTGTTATCTGCGTGTTTTTTTATTAATATTTTGAATTTGCATATCTTATTTTGAAAACTTTAAATTTTGATGTGCATTAGCACTCATAATTTTTCATGTTTATGCTTAAAGTACTTTTTTTTATATTTTTTGTTGATTATATATATATATATATATAATATGGTGCATCATGTGCCTCATCCTTTAGGAGGGGGTTGCATCTTGGCTTGCCTTGTACCGTTTAGAACTATAAGTTATCAAGATATTTTTTCTCTAGTGACCAAAATTATCTTAGTACAAATAGTTATATCATTGACATTATGTCATAGATATATGATATATTTGTTAAATATGAAAAATATCTTATTTACACTAACTTTGTGAATGAGATGTATATAGAGTAGTCACATAATTTTTGAATAGTAATCAAATAGTCATATTTAGTTTTTAGTTTATAAAAGATATTGGACCATCTAAAGTAGTCATCAAGGACCTAATTTATGATATTTTCACTAATAGTCACTTATTTTGATTTACACACATATTTATCTTACTAATTATATATGTGAATGATGTCCTTATTATGAGATATGATAAGGTAAGAATCATTAAAATTAAGAAATACATTCAATCACAATTTTGAAGAAATTATATTAGGAGGCTCGAATTTTTTTAGGATACAATAATTTATAATAGAAAACATATTGTGTTGTCATAAAAGAGATTATAGTTGATATTCTCATAGATATTAATTTTTTGGGTTGTTATTAAAAAAGATCTTATATGGAGAATCATAGTGAAAATTAACTAAATATCAATAGACTAGATATAGCTTATGTATTAAGTATAATTAATCATTTCCAAGATTCTTAATTATATATTTACCTAGATGCTACTCTATGCATACTTACATGTGATAATAAATTCATAAGCCCTACCATCTCTATCTAAGGATAGTTTGAATATTATAAATATTTTTAGTATGATGACATCTACCTTGTGAATTTAGTCTATTAATTAGTATGATAACTTCTACCATGTTAATTTTTTAAATTCACATGTACTTATAGTTTGAATATTTTTTAGATTCTATCTAAGAAACAACTTGTATAGAGATGACATCTACCATGAGATATTGTATTTTTTTAAGAATCAATATTATTTCTTATAAAAACAAAAGACAAATGGTGACCTCATAATTCAACACAATGATAGAATTGAAAATAATTATGATCATCACTTATGAGATACTTTTATAACATTCATCTTATTTAGAAGATCAAATACTCACTTATTTCTCATATTAATTAGTATGATGACAATCATGCAGCACGACATATGACTTCTAATCATGTATTTAATGAGCGGGTAAACTATATAAAATTTATTTTATTTTTTCTCATAAAGAAGATCCAAAATAAAATAATTATTACAACTTATATTTTCAACACATATAAACGAACATATACATTTAAGAAAATCATGAAAAGACCTCAGTTCATTCCTCATTTCTTCAAGCTTAATATATTAGATATCGACATAACAACTTAACAAAAAGTATCATGGTTATTTTTTTTATTTCTTATATTTTTGATGTAAGTACCCAATTTATGGGATGGCTCAAGTTTTTCTTTTTGTATTTACAAATTTATGTGATACTGATTTTTATCTTATGTGATTTTATCATGTATAATTCATATGTCTCAATAGAGATGGAACATTTTTGTTCAATCATAATTTTAGAGCTATAGTTCTCACGGGTTAAGATTTTTTAAATAAAATAGGGTCTATGGGCACCCTCACTAGATCAGTTTCCATGCTCATGTCGATGTCAGATGTCGCAATGTCTAAATTACCCTTACTCCTTCATGACTTTTAGCCAATCCCCAGATTGTGTTGCGCTTGACCTACATAACAAAATCACACACACTCACACAAGTGCCACACCCTTGCTATCGGTTGCTCCAAGGCCAATGCCTATGACAAGTTCTATTATATAATTTTATATAGGCAATACATGATATATATTGAGAATAGTGCATGGTTGTACATTTCTAAAAATTTTATAAGGTTTTCTATCATTTTCTGCATCAAGTTGTGTTTTTTATGGTTTTTTTTTTGTATTTTTATTGCTATTTTTGAATGATGTTCAAAACAAACAGAGATAGTACAAATCATACTTTTGGGGTTAACGGATTAGTGATAGATCTTGACAGATAAAAAATTGAAGAGGCATTCTCTTCATCCACATAGTTGGTAGATCAAAATACTAATCTCCCTCTAGGGACTACAGATGATTCGTACAAAGGTTAAATATTGATGAAGATCACATATTCAATTAGATGTTAAATTCTATGGATTGATCAACCAAGATCCTGGTAGCCAACAAAATGATTGAAGAGAGATACAACATGCACTGGAGGACATACACCCAGTCACCAATTATCTATCACATGAATATGAAGTGACAAAAAAATCAGCTTGCAACTATTAGGAAGGAGCCTCCGGGGGTGTCACACAACTTTTAAGGTCTTAAGCAATGAGTTTGACCATTTTATGTCATAGATTAACTATGTATAAAAGTTCTTGGATTAGAGATGTAGGTCATGGTTAAACATGCTAATGATATGAGTTGAGCTAAGTTTAGTTGAACTCGACTCAAACTCGTTAACATTTGAAGTTGAGCTTAAGCTCGAGTTTAGCTGATCTCGACTTGAACTCTTTAACATTTCAAGTTGAGCTCGAGCTTAAGTCGAGCTTACTCAAAGCAAGCTCACTCGAGTCTAGTTTTGAGTTTTGGCCGAGTTCTAAGTAATTTATGATTTATCTTGTTTCATTAGCAACCCTAATTATTATATATCCAATTTTTAAAAAATGTAAAGAATATATTATTTATCATATTATAATACTAACTTATTAATATAATTTGTAGAATAGTATCTTATTCTCTTAAATCTTTTTTTAATTAATTTTATAAAAATTAATTTACTAATAAATATAGAAATAATAAAAATTTATATCTTTTTAAGAATACAAATAAAGATATATTATTTTTGTCATCCATAGTGTAGAGATATATATTTTTAAAAAAACTTTTAAAATTTTATATCCAAAAATATTTGAATTTCTTGTGAGTTTTTTGAGTTGATTTATAAGTTGCTTGACTCGACTCATTTACATTTCAAATATTTTGAGTTGAGTTTTGATTAAGTCAAGTTAGAATAGCTCACAAGTTATCTCCTCTAATCAACACCCCTAATGATGATAGAATGCTACTTAATTGACCATCTTGTGTCAGGAAGGGGCCTCCAAGAGTATCACATGACTTTAAGTTCTTGAGCAATGAGCTTGACCATCTTATGTCATATGCTAACTTTGTACATAAGTTCCGAGATTAGAGAATGCAAAACATGGTTAGGCATGCTAATAATATGAGTCAAGCTAGAGTTTAGCTGAGATCGACTTGAACTTGTTAACATTTCGAGTTGAGCTTGGCTAGAGCAGAGCTCACTCAAGTCAAATATTGACCGAGTTGACTGAGTTGAGTCCAAGTAATTCAATTAGTTGTCTTGTTTCATTTGTATCCCTAATTATAATGTATCCGATTTTAGGAGAATTAGTGTATGGAATGTATTTATCATGTTTATAATACTAATTTATTAATATAATTCCTAGAATAATATTTTATTCTCTTAGATATTTTTTAAGAATATTAATTATTTTTAAAATAAATACATTTATTACAAAATAAATAATTAAAATTTGTGATTTTTTAAGAATAATAAAAAAATATATTATTTAAGTCATTCCCTAATGTAAAGGTATAAATTAAAAAAAAACATGTGAAATTTAGATATAAAAATATTCTAGTTGACCAAGTTTATACTAATATTTATTTCGACCAAGTTTTGACCTTGGAGAAGAGGCAAGTTGCGAGTTGCTTGACTCCACTCATTAATATTTCAAGTTTAAACCAAGTTAACCTCGAGCTCAAGTTGAGTTGACTAAGTTTTGACCGAATCGAGTCGTAGTAGCTCATAAGTTATATCATCTTATTAGCACCCCTAATCGTGGTGGTATGCTACTTGGTTGACCTTGGAGAAGAGTATGAGTCTTTTCATTCATATATATTGGCTAGGACAAATATCCCTTTATTATCTAAGGAATTTCAACACCTAAAATGATCTACTCATCCTTTCAACACTTCAATTGAACTACTCATCCTAAAGAGGTGTGAGGCATAACTGAGAGTGGAGAGCAATAAGTTATATTTGTTGATCAACGAATGAGCTACAATAATGGCAGTTTGGGACACCTAAGGTAGTAACGCACAAGCTTGTTATAGGTTCACCTAGATTCACTTTACCATGTTCACTTAGAAATAACTCATCACATAATGAGATAGGTGAATAATTCTTTAGAACCCATGCTCTATTTCAGTGATCATAGGTACTTACAATTAGTCGGGTATTTATATTCTAGTTGGACATTGGATTGCATTGAGATGATATCTATGATATTTTTTATACTTTTCATAAAAATAATTTTCTATCCTGAAATGTAATAGAGTTGGTTAATTTGAGATTCAGTGTAGAGATATATTTTAGGATGATGATGATAGTCAGAAGCAAAATATTTTGGTTCTAATACATACTTGAGAAAAGCGAATATCTATCTTCTCCCTTCACTAATGTTTATCATAATATTTAGACAATAAAATATATTTTACCACTTCCTCATGAAGATGATTCATAATGTAATTATTATTTAAGCTTATTCAAACAACATTATAGTCAATAAATATCTTCATAATGGAATTTAATAGAACTCGTCTTATATTTATTTTCTTGAAACATGATATTCTATACTTTTATGGGAACACTCTGCAAGTTGACGGCCCTAATCTATTTGCTCATTATTTAAGGACACGACTATTATGATTTTATTTTATTTGAGTTTTGGATATTTCATTTATATTATTTTAACTTAGTATTTCAATAAAGTAAATTTTAAATAAGTAATATAATAGCCTAGTATTCTAAATCCTAATAGCTAACTCAATAAAACTTATTATTTTTTTCATAGTGTCTAGGCAAAGTGAATTGAATGTTTCCAAAAGTCCTTGCACATTTGTGTATAAAGTTCATTTCACTATTTTTTTTTCTTATTTTAAAAAATTTTTCATCAATTTATAAATTCATTGGAATAAATCAACAATCAAATATGAATCACATTTATGCTCTATTTTTAGTTTTTCATTAAGTAATTAGGGATTAAAAAAATATTAAGTTGAATCTATAAGAGTTTATATAGTTGAATCTTCAACAATGAGTTTATGATTATGCTAACCTCATTCATGACTTTATGTGTGTGTGCGTGTGTGTGCGCATGCGCGCGTGTGTGTGTGTGTGTTGTTGCTACTTTTTCCTGCATTAACAAGGCAAAAAATAGGAACTAGAAAATTGAATAACTTTAAATAATAAAATATGGTACTACACAATGATGGTCATCAAAATCATAATTACCACATATTTTCAATCCAGCTTTTGTGTCAAAGGACTATCCAACAAGTCAAAAATAATAAATATTTTTTTCAAATTATTTTTTTTACTCATGCAACTAAGACAACACGAAAATGTTTTGTATTTGTAGTCTCTAAAAAAATCTGTATGATCTTCAAATTATCACATCATGTCAAGTAAGTATGAGGTTGATATGTCTCAGCCCATTTCAGTTACCCTAGCTATAAAAAAACATGGAAAATCCATTTTAGTTACCCAATATGTAAAAGAACATGGACTGGGCATGACGCCAAGAAAAAAATATAGCCAAATACATGGGGTTGGCTCCAACAATTGGCCCAAATAGAGTGATAAGGCTTCCAACTTGGTTAACAGATTATGTTGCTTTATGAGAAAGCAACCAAGATTTCATATAAGTATTTTTTTTCCTTCTTCTATATTTTTATTTTAGATTATTCTAAAGCTTGTGGGAGCAAAATGCAGTAAGTTGACTAGTCCCTTGGTGGGCTAGAACTTATAGAGAGAAAAGTATTAATTTGTAAAAAAAATAAATTTTCTTCATTTCTGTATTTTTTATGCTCTACATTTTTTACCTTTTGATTGGTGATTGAGAGTTGGAATCAGCACTCGTTCGAAGAGTGTTCAATATTGCGAACACAGGATAGGCGTATTAATGGTGCTCTTATTGTTTCCAATGGTGGATTCAAATCTTCTTGCTGTTGACAAAGCCTTGCAAGCTCAAATTAAAATTGAAACCATATCGATTCATCAAAGACAATGGAAATATATGGTGATTGTGGATTATCATTTCGACAAATTGTGTTTTCAGTTTCAAGGGAAATTGGCCAATTCCAAGGGAGCTTTAAATGGAGCTTTTGATCATTCTACAATGATTCCCCATGCCATGGTCATACTAGTGTGTGATGTTGCCACTGCCCCTATTTTCCAATTTATGAAAATGGATGTTCTGAAGTTTGATGGGTCAGATTTGAATGGGTGGATTTTTTGAATTGAAGAATTCTTTGTTTTCATGGTACCCCAGACTACCCTTGCCTATGTATTATTTCTTTTCACATGGAAGGTCAAGCTGCTACTTGGTTTCAATGGATGAAGGCTAATAGTTGGTTACAACTTGGCTAACTTTCATAAACAATCTGAAGTACCATTTTGGTGTTTCCATGTATGAAGACCATCAAGAGAATCTTTCGTTGCTAACTTCCAATAGACCTTCAAATGTTTAATGAACAAGGTCACAAGAATCTTTGAACCATTGTTAATTTGTTTTTTTATATTATTGCACCAAAACTAAATATTCATTGTAAGTTGTTGTTTTCCTGACCATTGTCATTGATGGAGGCTTTTGCTTTAGCTTAAGCATTTGAAGCACGGTCCAAGGATGCCAAGCAAGGAATGCAAGTTTTTTCAAAATGGACCCCAAGCTCTACTTCCCCCATAAATCACCAATTCTCAAACAAGCCAACTATACATCCTTCCACTTCCCAAAAATTTCCACCACCCATAAATTCAAACCCACCAGATATGACTACCCTACCTTTGTTACTACCCACCTCGAAATTGTTAGTTCGGTGATTGACACCGAATAAACTTCGTGAAATGTGTGAAAAAGGGTTATCTATAATTGTGATCAGAAATATAGTCCAAATCAAAAATTTCATCGCAAATTTCTTCTCTTAGGGACAAATGATGTGGGCTAGGAATCTCTAGAAGTAGTACCCTTGACATAAGAGTGTGAGCTTGGAGAGACAAGCAATATTTCTAGTTTAAATGCATTGGCAAGACTAGTTAATTATCATTCCCATTCCCTCCTTGGTGAGAATGGCTTGCACCAGCTTTAGGTTCCCATTGATAGTGATAGTAACCATAATTTTATCAAATCAACCTTGGTTGAGCAATTGGGGCTTTCTATTCAATCAACTATGAACTTTCACATCTTTATTAATAATGATGACTTCTTGCTTTGAAAATATGTTTGTCCTCAGGTCCAGCTTGTGATTTAGGGGCATATATTTTCAATTGATTTAGTTGTGTTGCAGATTGAAGGACCTGATGTTGTCCTTGGTATATAGTGTGCAATGGCCCCAAAAATTAGGATGGGTTGCTCATGACTACTCTGCTTCTTCTATGGATTTTTGCTGGGAAGGAAACTAGGTGACTCGACATGGTGATATCACTGACTTACCTAGTTTGATATTGTTATATCAATTTCAGGCCTTAATCCAAAGTTCTAAAATGCATAGCCTATTTGAAATTCAAACTATGCCAGTTTACTACACTTCGAAAAAGCCCAAGCAAGGATACACACCAGAATCATCCTTTCCCAACTCACTTCCTGAATAGATTTTGGTTTTGATTTATTATTTTTGTGGCTTATTTGTCCCACCAATGAACCTACCACCCCATCATATGGTCAATCACATGATACACTTGCTTCCAAACTCCAAGCTTATGAATGTGTGATCTTATCGATACTCCTCCATTTTCAAAAAGCTGAAATGGAGAAAATGATTCAGGAGATGTTGGATCAAGGTCATCAAACCGAGTCAATGTAGCTTATTCTCCCTAATTTTGTTGGTTAGAAAAAAGAATGGCACATTCTACTTTAGTGTAGATTATCGGGCACTAAATGTGATTACAATAAGAAATAATTTTCTCATCACAACTATTGATGATTTATTGGATGAGTTGGGTGGTGCTAAGGTTTTCAACAAGTTGGACTTGTGGAAGGGATATCACCCAATTAGAGTACACTACAAGGACACATACAAAATAGCATTTCAAACTCATGACGGCCATTGCGAGTTCTTGGTCATGCCATTCAACTTAACTAATGCACCATCAACTTTCCAAGCTACCATGAATCAGATTTTTGCTCCCTTCCTTTGCAAAATTATGATTAATTTTTTATGATGATATTCTTATTTATAGTACTATAGTGACTGGCAATGTTTTTCTTTTGGAGTAGGATTTGTGTTGTTTGCAGACCCACTATTTCTTCCTTAAACTCTCCAAGTGTTTTGTCTATCAAGCCTCCATAGATTATTTGGGACACTTAGTATCAACAGCCAGAGTACAAGTTGATCCTCAAAAGATCGAGATCATTATATCTTGGCTCTCACTTCACCTAAGATGGTGAAGACATTATGAGGATTTTTAGGATTAACCAGGTATTATAGATGGTTTATTTTTGATTTTGCATCAATGGAAGCCTCTCTCATGGATTTATTATGCAAGGATGCATTCATCTAAACTCAATGAGTAGCTAATACATTGTCCACTTTGAAGGAAGCCATGATAGAAGCCCCCATTCTTAGTTTGCATAATTTCTCTATGGACTTTATTGTGGAAACTGATGACTCAAACATGGGAATAGGTGTTGTCCTTATGCAAGCTGAGCACCCCATATTATACTTTAGTATGAAACTTGGTCCTAGGATGCAGCTGCTTCAACCAATTTAAAAGTGTTGTATGCTATTTCAGCATCTGTACAAAAATGGTGGTAATATCTTATTGGCCAGTTTTTTATTATTCACACTGACCATAAGAGTATCAAAGAACTTATTCAGCATGTGGTACACACACCGGATCAACAATTTTATATTTGGAAGTTACTGCGATACCATTTTCATATTGAATACAAACGTGGGTGTACAAACCAAGTGGCCAATGCCTTATCTCAAATCCATGAGGAACCTTCTATGGAGTCCTCCAATGCAAAGCCCTAGTGTTTTTCTCTTATGAGTTAGCACTCTTGCAATTTTCTAGAGACTCTTTGTAAAGAAAATATCACTTTGCCTGACCTTGTCCAACATCATCATCATCATCATGATGGTAATCTTTCGAAAGATTTTTCTATGGTTAATAGTCTGCTTTATTATTGTCATCAATATGTGATTAGTACACATTCATAATTGAAACAAACTTTGCTTCATGAATATCATTTCACTTTACTTGTTGACCATATTGGCATTAAACGGACATTAGCGTACCTTGCTGCTCTTTTTTTATTGGCCGAGAATGTGAAAGGAATTGAATGTCATGTCGCTGCTTGCCTCATTTGCCAAAAAATTAAGTATCCCACACAAGCTCTAACTAGGTTGTTACAACCATTATCAATTCCAAGTTCTATAAGGGATGAAGTCATAATGGACTTCATTAATGGATTTCCTTTGTCTTGTGGCTACATAGTGTTTTTTGTTGTTGTAGATTGTTTAACAAAGTTAGTCCAATTTAGGCCATTGCTTTCTCATTATACAACACGTTGAGCTGTTTAAATTATACAATTTCCTTAGTTCCATTGTGTCAGATCATGATCCCATTTTCATGAGAAGTTTTTGGCAGAAACTCTTTGCTCTAAGTGGAACTTATTGTATCCCAGTACCTCGTATTATCCTCAAATCGATGGGTTGTCTAAAGTGGTAAATCATTGGCTTGAACAATAACTCAGGGCTTTTGCCCAAGAGAAACCACATAGATGGGTAAGGTTTTTAGGGTGGAAAGAATTTTTGTTATAACACCAGCTACCAGTGGTTTGAAGATGTCTTCATTCCAAGCTTTGTATGAGTGTGCCCCTTCTTGTATTCCAACATATTTTTCAAATTCTAATATAATCCAAACTCTTGATGAAGCACTTTTTGAACGTGACATTCTTATATGATATTTGATTGAACATTTGAGACATACCCAGAATCAAATGGCTCAAAAATATATTACTCGCTATTGTGACCTTCGACTTAAGGTGAGTGAAACGGTACTTGTTTGCCTTCAACCTCATCGATATATATCTTTCACTCACTAGACTTCCCATAAATTAAGCAAGCAATTTTATGGACCCTTCACCATTCTAGAGTGCATTGGCCTTTTAGCATACAAATTGAACCTTCTGCCAAAGAGTAGTATCCATCCCATTTTTCACATCTCTTTATTCAAGACTTTCCAATGTAATTTTTTGGTGAAAGTGCATACTCTACCTCGTGATAGTGTAAACAACAAACTTCTCTTTGTTTCAGTTGCAATATGTGCAAACCATGCTGTCTTCTAGCAAGGGTGAGTCCAGTCTCAAGTTCTTGTGCAATTCTGTAATAGTGGTCATGTGGATGCTACCTAAGAAGATTATATAGCATTTTTTCAAACATACCCAAGTTTCCACCTTGAGGAAAAGATGTTTTTTCAAGGAGGAGAGGATGATATGTCTCAACCCATTTTAGTTACCCAAACTGTAGAAGAACATGGATAGCCCATTTTAGTTACCCAAACTATAGAAGAACATGGATTGAGTATGACATCAAGGGAGAATACAGCCAAAGACATGGGTATGCCTCCAAAAATTAGCCTAAAAAGAGTGACAAGGCCCCCGATTAATAGATTATGTTGCTTGAGGAGAAAGCAACCAAGAGTTCATATAAGTGTTTTCTTTTTTGCTTATTCTTGTTTTCATTTTGGATTATTTTGGAGCTTGTGGGAGCAAAAATATATAAGCATGCTAGTCCCTTGGTAGGCTGGAACTTGTAGATAGGGAGAGGTATTGATTAGGAGTATTAATATTTTTTCTTTTTCATTTCTGTATTTTTTTCTGCTATACATTTTTCCCCTTTTAATTTGTGATTAAGAATTGGAGTAAGAACTAGCTTGAAGATTATTCAATCTTGTGATCACAATATAGGCTTATCAAAGTTATTATATGTAGTAACTAAGTATCATTATCCTTTTTTAAGTCATTTTAATAATAAAATTATTTCTAATAATTTCTAATGTATATTTAAAACAATGTGTCGTGAATGATTTAGTAGAATTAATTCCAAAATTCTTTTTGAATAAAATTATGAATATTATAATTAAAAAGGTAAACTTACAAAACTCGATTTTTAAACAATTAAAATTAATAAACAAATATTTCTTATTTGTCATCACATCTTTTAAAAGATCTTCTTTGATTCAATTTGCATTAATTATCATGAAACATCTCAATATCTTTTATTCATTCATTCTTATCAAAAACATATCAATTGAGTACATAAATATTATTTTCCTAAAATAATTAATCAAAAAAGTAATGAAAATACTCTTTCTCATAGTTTGAATGACATTTTATTTTCCTCAACTTGCTTCATTCATTCATCAACTAACTTTATTATCTTTTATTAATTCTTTATTATCGATGACACATCAATCAAGTGAATAATATTTTTTTCTTGCAATAATTAATCAAAAAAAAATAGAAAGATATTATCTCTCATATACCTCTATACATTTGAAATCAAAAAATATTTATTTTTCATCATATCTTTATTAACAATCAAAAATTAATTTTGAATTTGAACTCATAAAGCTTAAAATGTGATATGTTATGTTATAATGTTGAATAAAATCACAATCTCATATATTCATCTATTATTCAATGCTAAATCTCTATCTCTTTCTTCTTTTTTATAGATATTATTTGTATTTTTTTATCCATTTTAAACTATCAATTATAAATCATTAGTCAAAATAATCTATTTAACCTTCCTATTTTAGTATCTTTGTAAATTATATTGTATTATAATTTCAACATCTTTGATTATTAGTTTTACTAGCTATTGTAAATAATTGTCAGCAAAAATATTGAAAGTATTTAAGTAATAAAATATGGTATTACAAAAGGATGGCCAACAAAATGTTAATTGTCATATATTTTCCATTTAACTATTATTTTCAAGAATTAGCCAACCAATCAAATATAATAAATATCTTTCTCAAATTATTTTTGTGCTCGTGCAACTAAAACACATGAGTAGGATAGTTGTAAATTGATTTATTTTGGCTGAAGTAGCTTTATATGTCCATAAAATTGTCATATCACGATGAACAACTGAGTTATTACATAGTCAAAATACTAAATATTTTGAATTGTAATATAATCTTCTATTGTGATATTTTATTCCAAAAAAATATTTACTCTCATTGTGGTCTTCTCTAGCACCATGACTTTGTGCTCCATAGAGAAATTATCAAAATCATAGATATTTCTAGTTACATGACTTTATATTTTAGAGAGTAAATATAATAGGCAAATTTATTCCTAGAGCCATAATATTGTGCTACAAAGAAAATACATCGATAGCAACCATTCCCAGCATCGCAATACTTTGTTCCAAAAAAAAAATATTCTTAGTTGCTGTCATTTTCACCACTATGATATTGTTTTCTAAATGTGAGTTAGTTGAGTCATGGTTTTCATTTCTACCACGAGTTTATTTTCCTAGAGAATATTTGACAAGACATGAAATTCAAGGCCTCAAACCATTATTAAAACTTCAAACTAAAACCATAGTATAGAATTCCCAAAGTATTTAAGAAATACTAATTAGAAGAAAAGGGGGGGGGGGAGATTGGATTTTGAGCAAAGAGCAACAACACACTATGCATCATGATTCAAACCTCTGATAAAGGACAAAATCAAGTTGAACACGAGTAATACATGATTTTAGTTTAGGTTTTGATACTTATATTTCCACTTTGTCTTATATTGAGAACCCTCAATTTTATGAGGTGCCTCTCAAAATATATTACACATAATCTTATATATTATTAGACTAAATTAAGATCTAGTATTGGTAATGTACTTATGTGTGATGAATACATTATTTTTAAATGATTGATATTTGCGTTAATATTTTAGTTTAAATTTTGATAAATATGAACATATTTTAGAACTAAAATTTAGGATTTTCACTACAATATAAATTTATATGTATCAAGTGGGCTGGGTAGCTTGGACACAACATGAGGCATGACCTAATTTAGTAATGACTGTCTCTATACTTTATTGTTTAGACTCAAGAACTATGCATGGATTCAGAGTCATGCCAGCTCGAGGCATGGCTCATGTTGTGCTAGGCTGGGGCCAATCATGCCTCATGTCAGGTTGAGCATGACCCATGTGCCTAGCCCGTTAGCACAATCTATAGGCATGATGACCCATGACTGGGCACGAGTGGGTCATGGGTCAAGCATCACAACCTATTGGATAACCACATGATAGGGGTATATTTTTTTTTAAAAAAACCAACCATGTAAGCCAAGTTCAGCTTATGTGGCCTTCTAGCTTTTGTTCGGGGGCCTTTGGATGGTTTTATGTTTTCACATAATGGGTGTCAATAGCAAAAGTGATAGACTTATCTTTTAAAAAAATATTTTTTAAACAACTTTGTAGCTGTCAGATAAGTTTTCAACTCCTACAAGCTAGAAATATGATAGCAGTCAAAACTTTGGCCAAATATATTCATAAAAAAACTTTAAAAAAAATAAAAATATATTTTTCTAATATAAAAAATTTCTATAAATAAAGAATTGAAATTTCTTAAATTTCATTTTCTATTTCTCTGATTTGTCAAAATTTGGTTCATTCATCTCCTGCTACTCTCTCTCATCCATCCTCATGTGTTTTGCATTTTGCTTTTGCTATTTTTTTTTACTATTATTACATATATGCATATGTGGTACAACTTCAAATTTTAATAGACATAGAACAAAGAAAAGGTGGATACACGAAAGTCAATTTGGTAATGATACACATTTTTATTAGTATGTAAGTTTTTTATTAAATTTTTTTAAAATTATAAAAAAAATTGACAAAAAGTAAATTTATTGATAATGAATTTGATATAGATACATATAATAATGACAATCTCACCAAAAGGTCTGAGCTCACAACTTGGCTCTCTCCAATGGCTTCAACCCAAACTCATTTGCCACTTAATAAATAAAAATTAGACAAACTTCAATAAAATGGACTCGCGTTAAGATAATAAAAAATAAAAATTCTAAAAGTACCAAAAAAATATGCATAATGTATATATTGTCAAACGAGAGAGAGAGAGATATATATATATATATATATATGTATGTATGTTTGTTTGTGTGTGTGTGTGTGTGTGTGTAGAAGTGCATATAACATGATGCATTAGAACCTTAAGAGGCATGCCAATCAATGCACCACAAAACATAATGCATTAGAACCTAAGCAAACTCAACTAAGGAGTAAAATCTTTAAACTTAGATTTAGTTTAGCTTTATTGACCCCCTTCATATGCCACAATAATTTTGGTAGGAAAGGTATTGCCAAACTTATTATGATCATTAGTTTTCCAATTAAATTTTTAGAGAATTCTAAGTTAGTATTATACAAACTAACTTTTAGTCTGCTTATCAAAGGATTCCTTTGTGCACAAGTAGAAATAATATACTAAAATATTATAAGTTAGAAAAATAATTAATAATTAATAAATTTAAGAAATTTAATAGAGTAGTATCCATGATGTTTGAGATTTGAACTAGTTGTAATGATGCATCAATTGCATATCTCAGTGCCCATTATGTAGATTCTAAATAAAAACTTAATAAAAAAAGTTTAGAATTTCCTGAGATCTTCAATCTTCATGATGGCCCTACAATATATTAGAATATGATGAGTATCTTTAGGAAATATGATATTCAGAATAAAATATATAGTATTAATTTTGAAAATCTTTCTAATAATAGAGTAATTATTAACATAATTTTTAAAACCATTATAAACAGGCTATTAGGTAAAAATTTTCAAGTTAGGTATATGTATTAGGTAATTTACCTAATAGTATAGGTGGCAATAAAAATTATTTTCTCTACATTAGAAAAGATAAGAAATTCACTAAAATACCTTAAGATGCCTAATAGTTAATAGAAGTTTAGCAGTCTTTATTTGTCAACAAGTTTAAAAAAAGAAAAAAATTCAAATGAATGTAAGACACCATTGAAATTATACTTACCTGATATTAGAGTCATGTGTTGGCTACCAATATGTGATATCCAACTATGTCAATAGTAAGAGTGACAAGCTTATTATTGATTCTAATTGAGATACAAAATTTCTTTTATGAATTTCCTAAAGATTTTTTTATCATGACAAATATGTGTTCAAATAATGTATACTCTCAGTACTTGTATTGCACTTAGGTGCATATGCAATATTAGTAGCATATTTAGAAAGTATAGAGATCATACTACATTTAGTATCATAACTATTGAGATAAATAGATGATTCTAACTGAGATATGTTTGTCAAAATATTAGTAGCTAGATAATAAAGAGATGAAATAGATGTTCAATATTTCACATAGGTGTGAGCTATCTTGATACTTATATATTGATTACAACTTCTTCCTATCATATGATTATAATAAGATTTTGGATCTTTTGATTTGGTAGAAATTATTCTAATCCAGATATCTTATGGTAAATAAGATAACATAAGATCTATTATCCCTTTTCCCATCTAGTGTAGCCATAGATTCTACTTTTTCAGTGGTAGCCAATATTATTTTAGATACGAAATTAAGATTGCAATTAGATATCATAGAAGCATTTGTATGCATAAATGACCGAGAAGATTCTAAATTAGACATTTAAGTTACGACACAAGAATTACTTGTGGATGATGACTTATGCGACATTGATAATGGGGATATTAAGGATAACACTAGTGTTACATTCATTTGCATACATGATGATAATGATTTGCATATATATCTACACTATCATATTGTAAAATACTAATTGATGACACATGTAATTTTTGATGATTTTTTTTTCATATGATACCATATTTTCATAATTTTTGGATTTCTCCTAGTTGTGTCATTATGTACTTATGGTCTTATGTTTCATCTTATGTTATGTGTGTATCTATCAAATTCTAATTTTAATTATGAAAATAAATATATTATTTATTTCATTATATATTCTTACTTGTTAGTTGAGTCGAATGTTATATATATATTTGTAATTATTTATTTATTTTAATTCATTTAAATGAAAATACAAGATTAACCTATATATGAAGTGACATCCTTTCTAACCCTAACACATAAGTTAAACCTATATACGAAAATATAAGATTATGATAAATTTAACCATTACAAGTATGATGCTTACGGAGCTAAAAAGCTCAAAAATAATTATAACCAAACCATTATGTATTTAAGTCATGTGTTGGCCATTATGAACAATGACTGGTAAGTCATGGGGCACATACAAGAGGATGTGATCAATATGATGGTTATAACCCTACGAGTCAATTTATCTTATATGATTTCCAAATATGAGATTTATGTGAAGTCATATGTTAATTATCATGAGCATTATGCTTACAAAGCCGAAAATACAAACATCATTATTATGATATTATCTCTCATCTTTAAGATGAGTTCGGAGACTAAAAGTGCATATTTGAAATAATAGCCAAAGACAGTTTGTATTGCCTAAAATGAATAGAGGTGTGAATGCCGTATGAATGAAAATTATTTTAGTGGTTAAATATCAAGGGGACAACTATGAGTGCATCATCCTTGGTATTGACAATTCAATGATTATAGTCACCCTGTATGCCAAGAAGACACTTGAGCATTTTAACATTAATCTATTATTCATTCAATAATTTAACACAACATTAATTGACCACTAAAGAAATATCCTAATGCACAAGAAAATTATATAACCCTAGAATCTAAGTATCTTTTCTAAAACCAAAGTTTATTGACCCACTAAAGCAACAATTGATTTATTATTGATTGCTCAAACTATTAACATAGTCTATGTGAGATTGATAAACTAGATTTATGTCGATTTTATTACATATATGACTCATTTAATTGTGGGACTATTAGAAAAGACTTCTTCAAAAGTCATGATGTCAATACCTACATTTCTTATAGAAACATAGAAGAAATGGATATCTTCTATGTTTCCAAAGAAATGTTTTCTAAGAGAGCATAGAATCAACAATTTATTTCACCTTTTCAAGCAATGATTGAGAGGAAAAATTGGGACTAATTATGCATACACATAAAATAGAAGAATGTAACTATTGTGAGAAAGTTTTACTCCAATTTAGAAGACAAACAAGATAAAAATTACTATGTATGAGGAGTTTAGGTATATTTTGATAGGGAATTCATCAATAAAATATTTGGATTGTAAAGAGCATGAATAGTATGGTTTTCAAATTCCTAAAAAATACAACTGAATTACAAAGAAATCAGCAAAATATTGACTGATAGAAGAGAAGAATAGACTTTTATCAGAAAATACATAGGGATACTTAGTGTAGGAAAAACTCATGAAAGTGGGCAAAGTTAAGTTATATTTCCAATGTTCAATTTTGCAACCAATTCTCCATGTCATCAATATCATGAAAAATATAGCAATCTTGCTCTTCATCCTAGTGAAAATATGCAAAATCTATGTGTGGAAGATTCATAAGAAGTTCATTCTTATTTTTCAAGAGGGAAAATTTTATGACCAAATAATTTACTATTTTTTAATTACATTACTAGGCTGAGTTGAAAGAGTCCTGATAAATAAAGTGACTGATGTGAGGAGAGAGATTAATAAAGCCTATATATATCCCTGTTAACATTGGCTGATGTGAAGAGAGGACATGAAGAAGATAATAAAAAAAGATTATTTAAGGGGAAGACTTGATCGAAGTTGGATAAGAAGTATCACCCTTTTTTAAAGCCAACATAAAATGATGAAAAGAGGTAGAGAGAAGCATGATGAATAATTTCTAAATATATTGGAGCATTATTTGACCAGGCAAGCCAATGATTTGGGATAAGTCATTGATATTATGAGAGCCATTATATTGGAGGTTGAATATATGGAAGTGTAATTAATAAAAGAATTAAAAGTTATACATACTTCCCTAATGATGGAATTGAGGAAAAAAGTATGTGAAAAGAAAAGAAAAGAAAAACAAAACTTTTGGAGAGAGGAGATATGCATTATAGAAGATACATCTCAATAAGAATGAGATGTTATTTGTGATCGCCAATGAAAAGTATAAAGATAGAGTTATGAAGATCTTGAAAGAAATGATAACATGAGTGAAGATCAAAGTGATAAGAAATACTAAATTATTTGGAAAGTTATATGAGTATGTAGCAAATAGATGGCAGAAAACTATGATGGATAGAGATCAAATAATAGAGAAAAAGCTACACTATAAATAGAAATAGTGGATTGAAGATTTAGAAAAATAGTTAAACTAGAGGCAAATGTATATTGGTGTCCAATTATTTTGATACTAACATAGTAATATCATATGTGCCTTGGAAATATTTTGTTCATGTTGGTTACTCATGATTGTCACTGATTTTTACTATCATGGAGGATGAGCAAGTGATAATAAAGTTAATAGATAGTAATTATTGTATGTGGAAAAATATAATACATAACAACCTTGTAATCAATCTGGTGTATGACACCATGAGAAAAAAGACTATGAAAAATTGAGTAAAGAAGAATGAGAAGACCTGCAATATAGGGTTTCTTCCATAATTTGAAAATAGATAAGTAGTGATACTTTTTAGCATATTTCTGATTAAATAAAGTATGAGAATAATTAGAGTCTATTTTGAAAAGAAGATGTTTAGAAATACACTATTACTTATTAGATATCTAGTTAAATTGAAGCTTAAAAATTATAGTTTAATTTTGGTGGGCATTGATAATTTTCAAGGGCTAATTAATCATCTTGGATCCATGAAGATGCTCTTAGAAGACAAGTTGTTACTTGTTAGCTTGTCTAATATTGAGCTTACTTCCAAACATCTAGAACAACTTTGTAATTTTTCTGAGTATGGCACCACCTGGAGGTGTTGTGTCAATGCATATTGTGTAAAAAAATGTATTATTCAAATAAGGATAGAGAAGTGAGAAGACAAAAGTTTTTTATTATATTCTCATTTATGTAAAAAAATGGAAGAATTCATTCTTCTAAAAGCAAGTCATAAAGCAGAAAAACAATAAAATAATACTGCTATAATATGATGAGACATGTGAAAAATGAATGATATTATTGGAAAAGGCTACAATAATAGTGCACAAGAGAATATAGACATGAGTGAGAGGCTAATGTCACCTTTTAATGTGATATAATGCTAATTACCAATCATAATTCTACTAATCTAGTATCTCATGAGAATGATTAGCTTATTGACTCGAGATAATTATTTTATATCATCTTACATATTAACTTCTTTATTGTACACAAACATAGTGATTATGGTATAGTAAAGATGAGCAATAGTAAAACATCATAGATTTTAGATATGAAAAATATTTGTCTACATATGTAGATAGGACATCAGCTGATGCTAAAAGAAGTTTAATATGTATTGGACATTCATATGAACCTGATGTGTCTGTAGGCATGCTAGATGACATGAGATACCTATGTCATTTTGGTGATGACTAATAAAAACTGAACAATGGCATATTAGTCATTGCGAGGGATAAGAATGAGAGTAATTTGCATGTCATTCAAACAAGAGTACCTAAAGATCATGTGAGTAAGAATGATTTTCAAATTCTAGTTATAAAAAATATCATATCATTTGATTATATATCCTCTCTTGATGAGCGTATGAACTATATGACTAAAAATATCATAGACTACTTTTTATTTCATATTGATGTATGTTATATGCAAAGATGAACACATAGTGGAGCCTTTTACTTTTTCACAATCATTGACAATCACTATAAGAAAATGTAGACATATATAATAAAAACTAAATATCAAGTCTTTCCTTCCTTTAAGGATTTTCACTTGAGTTAAAAAAAGTGGTAAGAAATTGATCTTCATATGTTTTGATAATGAAAGAAAATACAATGATCACTTTGACATCTAATATATATCCTATGGTATTAGATATGAAAATATATCAACAAAGATGTCTCAATTAAATGATAAATACTGAGAGAATGAAATAGGCTATTGAGGAGATGGTTTGGTACATACTTTATCATGTTCATCTTCCAAAGAATTTTGAAAAAAAAATATTCATATTACTAGTGATGTAATCAACATGTGACATGTCACTACCTTGAATGACAATCTTTTTAATAAAATTTGAAAGAGAAAAATATCTCATATGATTATTTGTAAGTTTTCAGCCATAAAGCCGTCATTCATAAGTCAAAATATGAATACTTAAAACTAGATAATATTGCTTGTTCATGCATCTTAATTGGATACTAACACGAGGAGTTCATGTAAAAATTGAAGAACTCAATCAGCAAGAAGTTTACGAAGCAGATATGTCATTTTTTTGGATAACCAATTAGTCAATAATAATTATTTGAGTAGAAATGATAGTGATTCTATAGAGATTCATATTTTCATAGAATTGTTATTAATTTCTTCTAATTATCAATCTGATCAAAAGGGAGGAATTGAGTAGTCATGTGATGACTCCAAGCCAAAGAATGAATAAAATGTTTATGAGCCTTAGGATATGTTTTTTGAGGGTATGATAGACCATATTCTAGGTAAAACTAGGTAGAACCTAGCTATTCATGATAATACATCACAGAATGAGTTGAGGATTTCATCTAGGTCTCATCAATCATCCTTTAGATTTCATGATTGCATATTACTCGTGAAAACATATGAGCCTAGGACCTTTTAGAAAGTAATCTTTGTTAAGTACAAAGAGGAATAATGACTTCAAACTATGTAAGAAAAGATGAAGTCTCTTCATGTCAACCATTATTATATTATGATTTTTATTCAAGATACAATGGTCATTTAGTAGTCAAATGATTTAGTAAAAAAAATTAATCAATTTTGATAAGTTACTTTCTCACATCATGAAGATATCTTTATTCAAGTATGTATAAGCTTAACTGGTAGCTTGGACTTAAAAATTGATTAAATAGATATGTGAAGAAATATCGAGTTACAAATTAAATAATAACTTGTATTATCTTGAACAAGCTCCTGGGTAGTGTGGTAGACTAGATCCTATTCATTCATGGAATTTCATGACTTTTAACATACTTTTCATGACCATTATGTATTTATAAATCATCAATTAAGTGATGACCAATATATACTTTTATTGTACGTTAATGACATGATGATTATTAGTCATGATTGAGTACTAATCAATAGGTTTAAGAGGGAACTAAGAAAACTTTTTTCTATAAAAGACTTAGGACTAATTAGATACATTCTATGGATGAGTTTTATCTAGGATAGTTCTTCTATGCATATCTAGTTATCTCAAGAACAATACATTAGTATAGTTCTTGAGAGATTTTTTATGAAAAAAACTAACATAATCCCAACGTCCTCCGCCATATTTTTAAAGCAGAATAGTGAGCATAGTCCCTAGACAGATAAGAAAATAAAAGACACAAGACATGTCCCCTATGACTTAGTTATTAGTAATATTGTGTAAGTTATGGTTTGTGCTAAATTGAATATAATACACACTATTGGTGTTATTACTTTTTTTTCTCTCAAACTCGAGTAGATATCACTGGGATGCATTTAAATCTATCTTGAGATATCTACGGTAGACTTCTTAGTTATCTTTGTACTTGGACAAATTAAAATTCATGCTTCTCGAAAACACATATTCCAATATAGCTGATAATTTGAATTCACTCAGATCTACCTCAAATTATGTAATAACCTTTGGAGGGGAAGTTGTATCCTAGTAATCTAAACTATAAAAGTGAATATCACTATCCAACACTAAAACTAAATTACTGAAACTTGCAAAAAATTTTATGAATGAAAATATTTTTTCTAACTTAGATATGCATTATGATACATACAATATACAATGTCATAGTCAAAAAATTATATATCTCCCAAAAAATTTGACTTTTCACAATAAGTCAAAACATATTAACGTATGCTATCATTGAAAATGATATGTTTTAGATGCAAAATTAGTTGTACATAAAAAAATATAAAAACAAAAAAGTCAATGATATGATTATGAAATTCTTCTCAAATTGGGTAGCTAAAATCTTATTTGGTTGTGTTCGTATTTTGTTATTTTAATAGCAATATATAATTACTATTTAGAATTTTCATGTTTTTTTAATTATCGTCATTTTGTTTTTTGTTGTTTTTTTGTAGGCATGGACCACTTAGGACCAAAAACATGGGATAATTTCCCTTGTTCTAGAATTGGAAAAAAATGAGAAAATGAGAAACAAAAGTTTGTTTTTTTTTATCCAGCAGGTGTGTATTTTATGTTCAGAATCAAGTCTCCTCATTGTTAGGCAATTGCATTTTCACAACTATGCTTTCATAGTTGTGCTTTCATAGCTGCACTTTCACAACCATGCTTTCACAAATGCACCTTCACAACTATGCTTTCACAAATGCACTTTCATAGTTGCACTTTCACAACTGTGCTTTAGTAGCTACACTTTCAAAAATATGCTTTTATAGCTATGCTTTCATAGATGCACTTTCATAGATATGCTTTTACAAATGGAGTTTTGTATTGAAATATGGTGTTGAAAAATAAAAAATATAAAATTAGTTCACTGGAGAAAGTATTGAACAAAGCAATGTGCAATTCCAGCAATGATGACTGTGACATTTAAATTAAATCAAATGTCGTTGTCCACAACGGTAGCATTTGAATTAATTCAAATGACGTCATCACAATGACGGCATTTGGCTAAATTAAATTTGCTTTTCTTTCCCCATTTTTTCTTATCATGTCCCTAAAGGCAACAAAAGGGATACTAAGAGTTAGAGGCCTTTTTTTTTTATTCTATTTATGATTACCTAAAATGGCATCATGTTAGCTAGGCATGAGAAGAGATTCTTGAAAAAATATGTTTATTTTTTAGGTAGTTTTTCACTTAATTCATTATGCACTTCATTATAGTAAGTTGGGCTACTAAGTCTTTTTATAGATGTAGCTTTTACAATGATATAGTACTTAGCTTTCATTCTTTTATTTCAAGAGAACAACTTAGTTAAAACATATCCTTTGAGCTATTTGTAAATAAAGACATTTAAATAGTAAGGAACTAACAAACAACAAAATATCATATATTTAATTATTTTCACGTATTTGTTTGCAATGGTGGTTAAAATTAATGATGTTAGGAGATTAATTGTTTTTTTTTTGTTTATATTTCAATTTCTGTTTTATGAATTTTTATTCTTTATGAAGATCGATTATGTCTATGATGTTTGGTTTTATACTTTTTTTTTCTCATTTTCATATTTACATTTCCTAGTGTGGCTGATTTTAACAAATGAAAAAAAAATATATAAAATACTTAATTGAAAAAAAATTATTAAAAATAAATAATTATGCTTTAGGTATGATAGTAATTGATTACTATTTTAATAAATTATAAATGTTACAATATTTAGACAATTAGTTTTTACGAAAATGTTCAGATCCATGTATTTTACATTATTTACGATGAATATTCTCAAATCAATAGATTGAAATACAAGTAAAAAAAATATATAAACATAAATAGAATGGCCACTACCACTATTGATATATGGTCCTAAAATTTTTAAAGTCATCGACTTTATGGATTAGTAGACCAAATCCTATAGATAAGCTACACTTCTTTGAGGACCAAAATTAAACGAATTATCAGTAGATAAGATAAGAAGCAATTTGTTAAATAATAAATAATGATATTATCATTATTATGATTTTTTTAATACTTAATGGGTTTTGGAATATAGACATTTTTAGACTCCTTATGAGATTGACTTTTGATTTGTTTGTTAATGTCTCATCATGAAAAGAAGATCAACTATAATAAGTGATACATAAGTTGAATTTTTTTGAGTGATAAAGTAATGGATGTAGCATATCATGGCTTTTCAGTGTCATTATATTTGCTCCATGGACCACAAAGCCTACACCCTTAAGATGGCTTGTAAATTAATGGCTCGAATTCAAGACCGCTAGTTATAAACTAAACTCAAGCACTATATTATATTATAAATTTTTCTAAAATCTCAAACTCTAAGAAATTGGTTGTAATATGATTATTATTTATGGAGTTAGAAAAGATAAAGAAAGTGCTTAAATGATAGAAAAAAAAACATACAAAAATATAAATATGAATAATATAAATAATACAAAATGACATAATGATTGAAATTGAGGACACTATGATTATAATCTTTATGATAAAGTTGATATGATATTAGGCTAATAACTTCTTATATTCTTTAATTCATTTGAGACCACTTTGTACTAGTCAAATATGTTTGTTGCAACTATTATTGTGATATGTTACTATAATCGGCAAATGTTGAGGACTTAAAATAGATGTCACATATGAGGGGAGAAAAACTATTATTGTGCCTATGAATATACTGGTATTTCAGGGACATCTTTGTGTTAGGTAGGCCCAGGATGGGTGGTTCACCTAGACACCCTAAGTTGCTTGCGGACTGAACGACAAAAAAAAATACATGTACAACAGTGCCATCCAGGCAGGTCACATCACCCTAATCAATAGGTGGATCTCAACTTCGTGACTCACTCGGCTAGTGTGCAAATCCTCCCATTGAAGATTTGATTGATAATATATATTCAATGTCAAACATTGACAAACAAAGGTTCAAATTAGTGCTCAATTGTAAGTATCTCCTTAGAAGTAGAAATAGGTTCAACTTTTTCAATATGGAATGATAGTAGCGTGTACCAAATGTTGAATCTGGTTAACACAACAATCATTGAGAAAATTGAACTATTTTTTGAATTTGTTCGAGTTAAGGAACAAATGAACCAATCTATGGGTGCCCATGTGGATTTATTTATTCACGAGAATTGCAATGTTGCACAATCTAACTACGATTATGGGCCTAGTACTAGTGTAGTACCGGATAATGGACCAAATGGAGATGATAAAAATAGTGTTAATAAAGAAGGTAATGATAAGAATGATGAAAATGTTAATGATGAATATGATAGAGATGATGAAATGTTGACGTTGATAGACGTGCATCCCCCTTTTGAACTTTTAAACAAGTTTTGGAGAATGAACAAGGGATGTATATCTCAGCACAAATACCCTCTTATGATGTATCGAATCACCCATATGATGAGACATTGGATGATTCATCCCCTGTTAATTATTACTTTCTACCAACAACTCAATTTCAATATGTTAAAAACCTAGATAATATTGTGGCGAGTTATTGGACACACCAAGATTTACTCAATTACAACACACCAAGAGTATTACTTTGTTACATCCTCAAAAAATTGCTCATTTTAAGATGTATGAAGGTAGAAGAATGTCACTGATAATGGAAGCTTTGTGCAATAGTTATGAAAGATATTTCATTATTTTTAACATGGACTATCACCAACTACTATGACACATACTTGTTTCAAACCTTATTTGAATTGGGACTATCACCAACTAGACTCGAAATTAGTTGCTAGTCATATAAAAGTATTAATTAAGGCATAATTCACATTGTCTACAGCTGCTATTCAAGCAAGTGTGATGGAGAAAAGGTGATATCAAATTTTATACAAAAAAGCATTAGATGGAAAGCATAAAGTAATTAGATAGTTATTTGATGATTTCTTTCAGTTATATGCAATTCTTTCGTATTTTTTCATGGCCATAGAGCAAGCAAATCATGGCTGTATAGTTATTTGAAAAATACGTGAAATTAATATGCCAAACACTGAGATTATCCAACCCATGTTCTAGTCATTCAAGTCATCTATTGAAAGGTTTGAACATTATTGTTCTATAATGAGTATTGTTGGTACACATTTATATGGGAAATATAAAGGGAAGTTATTAATTGCTACAAGGTGTGATGGAAATAATTAGCTATTTCTATTTGCATTTACAATTATAGAAGGTGAGAATACTAATAGTTGGGGATGGTTCTTGACATGTATAAGAAATATAATAACTCAATGGATGAGAATTTGCATTATATCTGACTGACATTCATGTATCATGGTAACAATATCTGATCCTCATTTTGTTGGACCGTACCATCTGCATATCACATGATTTTCATGCGTCAATTTGCAAGCAATTTCATGACCCAGTCCAAAGACAACATTTTAAAGAATTTGATATGTAGAGCAGCTTTAGCGAGTACAAAACTCATTCAATAAGCATATGAATATAATTGAGAGAATTAATTATGAAGCACTGCAATGGCTAGAGGCTATCCAACTCTAGTTATGAGTTTTTTTACATGACAGAGGTTGAAGATATGGGTTAATATTAACCAACATTCAGATGTATATAACAACATCCTAAAAGGAGCTCGTAGCCTACTAGTAACTGCATTAGTACAGTTGACATTCTCCCATCATAATGGTTACTTTGTTGCAAGAAGGGAACTAGATGTTAATAAATTGGTATATGCTGAGTAGTTCACTCCATATATTGATGCAAAGATCTAGGCTCAAGTTATTAAGGCAAGTTTACTGGAAAATGTGCCTTACAACCACATACAAGACTTATTTCATGTCAAGTCAAGGAGATGTCGAACTCATCGCCTCAACTTAATTGAAAAAAATGCACATGTGGAAAGGAAATGATATATGGGTTCCCATGTAGCCATATGATAGTAGCATGTCAGCAGCATTGTGTTTATTTTCATTTATTTGTGCAATGCTACTACACTACTCAATCCTACTATGATAATATTCAATATTCAATATTCAATATTATGAGTGACCACTTTATGGTGGTCCGATAGTTGTACTAATTGATTCAATGCAACACATGGGAAGTAAACATCCTAGATCAATCCGGTTGCATAATGAGATGGACATTAGGGAGGAAAAAACTTCAATAATATGTGGGATGTACAAACAACTAGGTCACAATCATCCTTCTTGTAAGAATAGATATCAAGTTTAGTAAATGAATGTGTATGAATATATGAAAGTAGCCATTTCCATTATCTATGATTTGGTCCTCCTTGCTGTGTCCAGCACCTGCATTAAGCTAAAAGATGAAGGAAATGTATGTTTTTTCTTTGTCATTATGAGACTTGACCTTACCCACACTCTTTATGATTTTTTGATTTATTTATGAAATAATATGATAATTATTCTGAAAAGGGTGTTAATTTTTTACAGTGAAAGTTTCATTCCTTCCACAAAGATTTATGGTGACATTTTAATTAATTCAAATGCCATCATCCATAATGATGTCATTTTAATTAAGTCAAATGCCAAGCTATTTCTATGTCTTTATTTAAAAAGAGCTCAAAGGTCATGTTTTATCTAAAGTTTTTCTCTTGTAGTAAAAGAATGGAAGCTAAGTACTATCTCATTGTAAGAGCTCTATCTACAAAAAGACTTAACATCCCAACTTACTATAGTGAGGTGCATAATGAATTAAGTGGAAAACTACTTGAAAAGTGAACACATTTTTTCAAGAATCTATTCACATGCCTAGCTAACATAGTGCTATTTTAGGTAATCATTAATAGAATAAAAAAAAGGCATCTAATTCTTAATATCTCTTTGTTGCCTTCAGGTCCATGCTAAGAGGAAAATGGGGAAAGAAAAGCCCTAGAGTGCAAATTTAATTCTGCCAAATGCCGTCGTTGTGAACAATGACATATGAATTAATTAAAATGCTACCATTGTGGATGACATTTCATAGCGGTGCTTTCATAGCTGTGCTTTCATAGCTGTGCTTTCACATCTATGCTTTTTATAGAAGAAAAACATGGGTCTCTCTCCTTGTGCTGAAAAACAAACACTAAAAACAATTGTGGCATGCAATTTTTGAGATTTTCATTATACAAATAGTATTCCTCCTCCTTTCTCTTGGTTCATCTTCCAGACAAAACATACATTGCTTCTCTCTTTTTTTTTCTTGTGTTGCAGTGATGGTGTGTAAGTCAGATTGAGGGTGTCGTATATTACTGTCTTGTGCTGGAAATGTTGTGCAATGTGTGGCAGATTAAGGATGATGTGTATGTTGTCATGCTATAATTTTGGTGGATGTATTCTTAAAGGAGTTTTGGACAGAAATGCATCTTCAATCCAGAATATACACACTAATTAAAGTGCTGATTATGCCTAAGATGCCGGCATACCTACCCAATTACCTAAATAATAATTTGGAATGATTTCAGAGAATCCTTCCAAATTTTTTAGATTTATGCATTTTGTTCTAGATAACAAATTATGGGTTTTATATCTAAAAATATTATTTTTGTCCAAAACATAATTTTGACTATTATGTATTTTGTGGATATCTTGCTCATGTGAATAAGTTTTTTGTATATATTATTCATGTTGTGGTAGAATATTTAGATAATGATTTATTCAAATTACAATTTACTGAGAATGATGATTGATTAATCAAATAACATAATCAAATAATCAACTCATAATTAAGAAAACCATATATAAAAAGTCTTAAAGATATATCTAGTGAAAATAAAATTCAAATAACAACAATATCAAATTGAATGATAAATATTAAAACTTTTTATATAAAAGTATGTAAAGTACACTGCACCTAAAAATTACATTTTGGATTATATTTTTTAGAATATAAAATTTTAGAAATCAAAAATACAATACGAATACATAAACATGAGATTTTGGGGTAGATGTTTTGGATTTTTTTTTATATTATTCTTTATGAGATAAGGTGAGGTGATCAAGTTTATGGCTAGGAATCAACAATGTGATGACATAGTTATTTCTGGACTAAATCGGATATTATGTCCATAGCTTTCAGTTTTTCAAAATTATCCAATCAATAATTCCTTGCGGCATATACTCTAATACATAAATAAAAGCAAAAACCAACAATATCTACACTATACACATTGAAATTATAAATACAATATAATTTTATATAATCTACACACACAATACATATAAAATAAATTACGCATCATTCCACATACTGAACACACATATTAAAATTTAAATACAATCATAAAAACAAATAAATTGCAATTTTAAAATTAATGTGTTGAGAAGAGAGAGTGAGAGAACATTGTGCCTTAGTTTCTGGAACTCAAAATTAGAAATGAAAATTGATAGAAATCATAACTCAACTAAAAAAATTTGCCCAAAAACCTTGTCTAGCTTCTGTAATAAATATTTTTATATAATGCAGACATGCCATATTAGCCCATTTTTGAAAAAATGGACATCCTCTCTGCTGAAAAAAGGGAGAATTATGTTTTGTTGCACTTCACAAAAATATTTGAAAAAAGGGAACCCAAGTTTTTATGTTTATAAAAAATTTCACTAATATTTTAACAAATTAAGATTAGGTGCACTCAATTATATTAATTCTAATTTATCCTTATCAGTTAAAACTCACCCTCCCTTTGCCCCTCGCCCTCTCCCCTTGCCCCTCGCCTTCTCCCCTTGCCCTTTCCATCAAGCTCCTGGAGCTTGTCGTTGAGCTTCACGAGCTCCAGGAGCTCTGAAAGCTCATCATTGAGCACCACGAGCTCCAAGAGCTTATTGTCAAGCTCTAGCAGTTACTGGAGTTCGTCATTGAGCAACATGAGCTCCACGAGCTCGTCGTCCAACATGAGTTCCCAGAGTTCATCGTCTAGATCTTGGAGCTCGATGGAAATGACGAGTGGAGAGGGCGAGGGGAGAGGGTGAGGAGAGCGGGTGAGGGGAGAGGGCGAGGGGAGAGGGCGAGGAGAGTGGGTGAGGGGAGAGGGCGAGGGGAGAGGGCGAGGAGAGCGAGTGAGGGGAGAGGGAGAGGGGAGAGGGCGAGGAGAGCGAGTGAGGGGAGAGGGAGAGGGGAGAGGGCGAGGAGAGCGAGTGAGGGGAGAGGGAGAGGAGAGAGGGCGAGTAGAGAGGGTGAGGGGAAAGGGCGAGAGGCATCGAATGAGGGGCGTCAGGCGAGGGGTGAGGGGCATCGGACATGGGGCGAGGGGGCGAGGGTAGAGGTGTTAAACGGGCCGTGCCGGGCTGGCCCATCCCGTTTTTTATAGCATGGTCGTGCTTTCGTGCCGGGCTAGGCATGACATGGTTACTGTACCGTGTCGTGCCTGACCAGACATGATTAATGTATCGTGCCCTGCCAGGGTGGGCACGGTCGGTCGGAACCTGGCCGTATGGGCCAGGTTAAAAAAAATTTTTTTAAATAAATTTTAGAGTTTTATATTTTAGTTTAATTAAAAAATATATTAAATTATATATAAAATTTAGATAATGTATAATATATTAAATTTATAAAATAAAAATGGATAAAAATTTAATAAATTACCAAGTTTAAATTTTTTTTATAATTTAAAATAAAATTAGTTTATAATTTATTAGAATTAAATTATAGAGTTATAAAATTTTTAATGAAAAATATAAACAAAAAAAATAAATAAAGCAAAAAATTTCGTTAAAAAAAATAAAAAGTAAAAAAAACAAAAGCAAACCAAATGAAAAATTATCAATCATCCAATAGATACCGAAGGTCCGAACTAACAAATTAAAGTTTCAACGTAACATAAAAATAAAGCATACAATCAATAAAAAACAAAACATAGAAATCAAAAAGTAGTAGATCATCATCAATCGTCAATCGGCATATCATGAGTATCATCAGTTGCAACATCAAGATCAATATCATACGAATCATCATCATCAGCAATCAACTCCTCCACTTTCGTAGTGGATGTGGCTACATTCCCTATCCCAGTCCAATCTCCAGTACGATCATGGATGCTAAACCTCGAATCCTCCCAATCCTTCAAACAGGCCAAGACCTTAACAATATCTGGATGTAATCTTGATCAACTATCTGAAATCACGTTCACTGCAACAGAAAAAGTAGACTCCGATGCTATGCTCGGCACCGGAGGAGTTAGTAGATCTCGTGTCATCCTAGATAGATAGCATGGGAAAGGTGGACTCTTATGATTTCTACCACTGTAATATATCAAGATTCTTAGTATCAGAATGTGATAGGATTGAGCAGTAATCGGTATCTAAGTACCGAGAAAGCTCGCTCCTATGTGATGGTCCACCCCGATGTTTCCCCCTCGCTAGCTAAATGGAAAAATCATCATCTCCAAACAAGGTATTCATGTCTGTAATCACAGTATCACTACCACCACCACCATACCTAGTATCGTAGTATGTGAACAGGTCAATCAACTTCTCGTGAATGAACCCTTCGGGTGGCTCTTCCAGGTTCATGCATGAGGAAATGTAAAACAATGTGTTTTCTACCCCTTTCACCTTAACCCTAGGGTCCATGCATGTAGCGAGGTAATAAAGAGATGAAACGGTAGACCAATACTTTAAGTACTTGGTTTCCATCTCTGCAACCATATGGCTAAGTGACAGGTCAGCTCGATACTTCCTAAACATTCTACTAATGTTGCATATGCACCTGAGTGCAATGCAAGTCATTGACGTATAAACCGACGAACACATGTTCGTCGTGTCATAAAAAATCTTCAGGAATTTCATAAATGAAATTCCTGAGGCCCAATCAGTGTCGTCAATAATAAGTTCATCACTCTTACTATTGATGTAGTCGGATATCACGTGTTCATATCCAACACATGATTTCAACATCAGGTACGTGTAATTCCAATGTTGTCTCACATCCAATTGGAATTTCTTCTTCTTAAGATCCATAGACAAACAGAGACTACCAAACTCTTGTTGTCTGTGAGGAGTACTAATATATTTTAGTGCATTACGTATATTATCCAACGCGGTGGAACACACCTTCATATCCGCTTGAATAATCAGGTTAATCACGTGACACTTGCATCTGACATGAAAAATCTCTCCTAATGGTGCATCTCTAATATTCCTAACAAACATGTTATTAGTTACTCCATTATTAGATGCGTTATCAAATGAGATACTAAAAATTTTATTTTGAATTTTATATTCCCTAAAGATTTTCATCCTACACTCAAAAATGGTCGGGCCATCAAGAGGATGGAGAATCTCAGAGAATCCTAATATTTTTTTATTCAGAGTCCAGTTAGAATCTACATAGTGGTTGGTGAGACATGCATATAATGATTCATTGTGACTTGTCCAGATATCAGACGTCATGGACACCACTCCACTATATGCCATAAATTCATTAATTATTTTTTGTTTTTCTAACTTATACAATTTTAGTATGTCATTCCTAGATGTGGACCAAGGAATCCTATGATAAGCAGACTAAAAATATGTCTGCATTATGAGTACTACCCTTGGATCTTCCAAAAATCTGATCGGAAGACCCAACAATGTGATAAGTCTGGCCATGTCGTCCCTATCCAACTCCCTAGAGTATACGAAGGGATTAAACTTTGAGACAGGACTCGATCCAGTCTCAAAAAATACAGTGCCAAGTTGGGCCTGCCTAGGATCTAATGGACCATGTTTTTTGGTGCATAATTCGGCATGTCTCTGAAGGTGTCTAGTCTCAAACGAACTCTTACCTGTTAAAATTCTCATACAATATTTGCACTGTGCCATTTTTTCTTCCTCACCCCTAACATTTTTTTGTTTTATTATATTAAAATGAGTCCAAACTACAGAAGTCCTAGTTTTTTATTTTTTAGAAGTTTGGGTTGAGACGACTAGAGAAACCAAAGTTTCAGTAGCCTTAGACCTCTATGTAAGATTTTCATTTTCTAAATTTAAATATGTTTAATTAGTATTTGTCATTTTTAGGATTTTTGTTAAACGGGACACTTATTTATAGACTAGATGATAGATTTTAGATTTAACTATTTTAGGACTAGAGAGAGAGAGAGAGAAAGTAAAAAAAAACTTAAAATAAATTACCCGATAAAGCAGTCAGGTCGATCAAGTGCACGGTGCACCACAGTCTAGCTCAAAATTTGGAACCCGAGTTGAGATTCTCAAAAAAAACAAGCCAATTGACGAAATCCCGACTTCCCGAGTCCCGAGAGAGAGGAGCAAGAGTTTTGAGAGAGAGAAAATGTAAGATTTGAGAGAATAAATATTTATGAAAAACATAAATGTTATAGAGAGGGAGGGAAGATTTTATAGATTAAAAAAATATTTAAAAAAAATCATTTTTTTTTGTTTTTTTTAATATTTTAGGAGGCAGAATCATGAGGGCAGTTGGATTCTGCCCCCCTAGCCATTGGAGGCGAGATCCAGCGGCAACATTTTAATTTTTTTTTTGCCTGTTGGGGGGGGGGGGGGGGGGGGGGGGAATCGGGTCAGGTCTGATTGGACCCGACACACTGTCTTTTTTGCGGGAAGCTTGGCTTGGCCTGACTCTAGTGTTCTGAGTCATCGTGAACCCACCCGTGGCTCGTGAGGGTGTGGGAATCCGGAAGCCACCTAGTCCTAGTCAGGTCTGCGGGTAAGTGGGTGCAGGACTACGGGTGAGGAACGCCTGGGCTAGGTGTGAACTGTGAGCGACCATGGCTACGGGCCGTGCCACGGGCCACCAAATTGCGCCGCCGGGTCAGGCACGGCACGAGCCCCGGTTGGCCTCGGCAGGGCACGACATGGGCCGTGCTTTACCCGGGCACGGAATATTCCCGTGTCGGGCCGGTCCAGGCACGGCCCGGCACCTCTAGGCGAGCCGAGCCTGGCCGGGTCAGGCCGGGCTGGTTTACACCTCTAGGCGAGGGGTGAGGGTGAGTTGGGCAAGGGGCATCGAGAAAGGGATGAGAGGGTAAGTGGCGCAGATAGGCCATAGGGTGAGTTTTAATAGTTAAGGGTAAATTCGGATTAATGTAATTAAGTGCACCCTAAATTTTAATTTGTTTAGAATTTGGTGCACTTGTATATAAATATAAAATCTTGGGTTCAATTTTTCAAATATATTTTTGTGGAGTATACCAAAACACAATTTTCATGAACAAAAAGCTTATGCCCATTTCTGAAAAATGTAAACAACCCCTCGCAGCTGAAAAAAAAACGTGCACATTGCTATTTTCTTTTTTTAAGGATAAGATGGGGGCACTCCCTCATCAAAAGGGCATCACGCGTGCCCACTGCCCACTTTGTTAAACAAGATTCTTCATATTTTCGTTATGTTAAAAAAAAACTTTTTTTTTTATTTTTTTGTTTTTTTAATAAAACATGTGCTTTTATCCCAATGTATTTAGTCTACCATATTACATGCCTTCAACAAAAATAAAACAAACAAAATAAACATTATGATCTACTAAACTCGGGCCCACACACTTAATCTTTATATCTTTCCTAGATGTGGAGACACATACCAATATGTAATTTAAATAAAT
>JAREIK010002147.1:5181963-5219463 GCA_029783825.1 Sapria himalayana
TATCCCGGGATTTTCTATCACCATTCTTTTTAGTGATAATGCAATTATCATACTAAAGATGAACTCTTTGGGTGAATATTATATATAATATCCATCACAATCTTGAACTAGTTCATTTAAGATGTATGAAATGGATTGACATATAAAAGAATTTGTACTTTTAGCTTTTTAAGTATCATACTCATTATGATTTTCATACCTAAATTTTGGGGTTCAAAATATAGTTTATGTCCAGCATCATAATTAGAAGGACTATTATTTTCTTCCTATCATATAAATGAGCAAGCCTCATGAATTATCTATCATCATCCACCATGACAAACTTGTAAAAATCTACCAACAAGTTGAAACACTAATTCAAATTTTATTTAGTCACCATACATTAACAGTCATACATAAAATAAATCAAATCATTTTTATGCATTCATAATTAAAACCAACTAAATCATATAATTCAAATTATACAAACCCTTGACCATACTTGTTTGGTACAAATTTTCAAATCTATCTCTACTAGAGAGGGGTTTGAGAGCAATGCCCCCCAACTCTAGGGATCGAAATAAGGCATGCATCCCCATGCTTGCTTGTGAAACCCCTAAGGAGTGCAAAATTTGCTCATATGCCTTGTAGTTTTCGGCATTGCTTGTTGCATGAAGGAGAAAAAAAAAAGAAATGAAAGTTTTTTCATGAAAATTCTATATTTTCTACTTTTATACTTAGGTAGTCTTGCATTACTCTATGTAGGAAGTTGTGACTTTAATAAGATAGTTGCACCTTCGGCCTTTATCACATCAACAGTTTCAACTTCAGTTCATGACTTTTAAAACTGTCCAAGATTAGTTTTAACATCTTAATAGTTGTATAACAGAAAGTTATAGTGTTGGTAACGATCACAACTTCACGCCTTTATCTATGTATAGTCAATAGTGGGTCACTATGCTATGAAGTAGCCATATAGTACATATGGCTTCTTATATTATTATAAAGCCACATCACTATGAAGTAGCCATAAAGTTCAAATAGTATTTCTTGATATGTATGTGGCTATGACACTAAGAAGATCTTTTATGTGTTGGTTGTAACCACAACACCAAGAACTAATCTCGGCACAAAAATAATACTTCATATCTTTTTGTGTCCAAGACACTATGAGTAGTAGTGGTATTGACCTTTTCTTCTCATATAACATATTGCCATAATATTGTAACAATGTCATGGCATTAGCACTTAGCTTGTGCATACAAGTTGCTCTTATATCTTCTTTGAGCACAAGAGTCATGACTTTGGAAATTATCATACTCAAATAATATTTTCTATGACATTTAGTATCGCAAAAGTTATGGTTTTAAATAATTATCATAACTATGACATGAGTGCCTATGACTTAGTAATTTTATGCTGTTCAAAAGTCACAGCTTTTTAAAAACTATCATCACTTTAACTTGAGACTATCGAGCCATATTATGATCAAGCCATGGTAATATGAAATTGATTGTGACCTTGATCATCAGTGGGATACTTAATTATTATAAAAGAGAATTAATATCGTAGTTATTTAAAATTACTGAGGTAAGTATGGATGTGACTCTATGATAATATCATAGTCATTGAGAATAAATCACACAGTATAAAGATTTTGGTAACTAGTTGGCAGGGTCTTGACATATATTAATTGCCCTAACCAATTTTCAAGACTTTTGGCCAAGAATAGATATTGAAATTACATGAAACTTACTGATCTATTCCATCAACTAAACACTTCCAAAAACTCATTGATTTTATGGTTATTAATCAAAATTCTCCAAAACACTAAAAATTGTGAAATCAATCCATATTACTTTATTTCTCATGTCTGCACATTATTATCAACTACCATTAAATACACAAGAATATTTAGTAATTAGAATACCAAATAAACTCTCACATTAAAATAATTTCTCATCCCATAGCAATAACTTCACCCTCTAAAAAATAAATTCACCATCACAATGATTGTTATGACTTGGTTTGAGTATCATTAGATTTATGAATAATGAAACAACTTCAAGCTAATATATTTACCATCCTGGTAGGGTTTGAGTTCCACGACCTAGGTGAATGTATATTTGTTTTTGTGGTAGATATATATATTTATTACATCATGCATACATAAAAAAAATTGTTGGGTTACCTCCCAATTAGCACTATGTTTAACATCCATAGATAGACCATCAAAATCTCTTTTTTTGCTTCCTTCTTATTGGTATCTTCATTCAGTCATTTTTTAGTTACATTTATCTCTAGAGTTGTTTCCTTGTTCAATGCCATGACTTAGGTGAATGTCGTGACTCCTTTACTCCAATCTCTATTTTCATTATAGATCCTAAAGTCGTGATATTGAGTACTATCGTGAATTTTCCTTTTAGCCTTTCATTTCCTTTCCTTTCATATATTTCCAAATTCATAATTATTATTGAAGTTATGACTTTATCTTGAATCTTTTTTTTCCTTTTCATTATATAATTTCAAAGTCATGGTGTTGTGCATAGCCATAACTTTGTCATTAGGTTTCTGATGGACTAATTCATTATGTATCATCAAAGTCACAATAGTTACGGCTTTGTCTTCTAACTTTCATTGACCATTTTTATTTTAGAACACCAAAGTCATGGTAATGGACATAACCATGAATTTTTTTTTCTATTTCTCTTGGGCCATTTTCATTCTAGAACACCAAAGTCATGTCGTTGAGTATTATCATGTATTTGCCTTTGATTTCCCCTTCCATGATTGATATCTCATCCTTATAATATTTAATCATTTCCTTATAATATTTAATCATTTGTTCATTCACCTTAAATTCTCTTCCATATTTTAACTTTACTATGACTGCCTCATAATATCTTACAGATTTCAACCAGACCACTCCATCTAGATTTTAACTTCCTTAAAAACAAATTCGATTGAGAATTAAAAACTAATATATTTCTCAACTCTCACTTTTATAAATTCTTATCATGATAGTTTTTTTCTTGTCTTTATAAATGCATGAGTTATTATATGCTTCATTTCTCAACTCTTTAAATTTGCTCATTTGTAGGACTCATCTTTCTTTTGTATCATTCAAATCATAATTCACTTATTGATTGGTCACCATGTATTATATTCAAGTTCAACAAAAAAATGACAAGCCTTATAAAAAACAATTCAGAAAAGAGGCATTCCCAATAGTATCTTAAAATCTATTATATAGACTCATAATGCCTCCTCCAAATATTGGGACTAATTCTTCTTTGATAAATTGATTGTTTTCTCCAAGATTTTCTTTATCTACTTGTTTGAGATTTCTACTTATCCATTTATTATAAGATGATATATGAGCTCTTTCTTATATTTAGTTCAATGTCTTTCCAAGTATGTTTCAAACATTCTATTGTAGAAATAGCTTCCCCCATCGCTTATGATACACCATAGTACTATAAATTGAATGAAATTTTTTTTGCATAAGAATTCCAAATCAATTTTTACATCATTTTTCTAGACTACTGTAACTTCCACCCAATTTTGATAAATAGTTACATGCCAATATAATTTATTTTTTTTATAAGATACCATAAAAAGAATCATGAACTCTATATTCACATACTTCAAAGAATTTTACTTATTAAATGTTGTTCAATGGTACTTATGTCATCTAGATATATTTTCCCATCATTGGAATTATCATAACATCTCGCCATGCTTTGACAACAAAGAAATAATGTTGGTCAATAAAAACTAGATTGTATTACTTTTTGAGCTGTTTTATTTTTTGCAAAATACTCTGTATGGTGATGAATGACATTTGAGAACAATCACATATTGCTCATTTTTGAGGATGCATCTCCTTATAATGTGAAGACCACATCATTTAAACAAAATAGGTCATCACAAAAATAAAATTTCATTTCATAGAGATTTTTTTTATGTGGCATGAAAAATTGAGACAAAATACCACATACTAATTAATTGACAAAATTAGTATACCATGGAAGTAGATTCTCAACTCTCAAAATTTGCTCACTTGAGAAGTTTTTTGAAATTTTAACTTTTTTATATTGGCACTCCCCTTCTTATCTCTAATTTCATAATCAAATTCTTGAAGTTGTAATATCCAATTTATTAGTATTGTTTCAACCTCAATTTTTTATCATCAAATATTACACCACTGCATGATCTGTACAAATAGCCACCTTTGCTGTAAGAATGAATTGACAAAATTTGTTATATGAGAAAACCATATCCAATATCTTTTTCTCTATCATTTTATAATTTACTTGGGCTTTATTTTTAATATATGACTTGCATAATATATCATTCTAAAAATTATATCCTGCTTATGTCCCATACAACTCCCAAGGCATATGCACTCACATCGTACATAATAAGAAATAGTTCTTTCCATCATGGTGAACTCAAGATTTTAATTTCAGCCAATTTTTTTTATTCTTCAAATAATTCTATATATTCTTGATCAAAGATAAGAATGACTTCTTTCTCCAATAATTTACATAATAGCTTGGTTTTTTTTTTGAAAAGTTGTGGATAAATCATCTATAAAAACTAATGTGCCCGAGAAAGCTTTCTCACTCCTTTTATAGGAGTAAAGTGGAGCAAACTTTTTTTGATGGACACTTTTGCATCATTGACATTCAATCTTCTAGCTGACATTGAATGCCCAAATACTATCTCCTCATTAATCCTGACGTGATATTTTTTCTAGTTTAAGACAAAATTCTTTTCTTTACAACTATTTTACACAACTTCTAAATTATGTAAATATTTTTCAAAAGAATCTCTATAAACTAAAATCATCCATGAATATCTCCATGATTTCTTAATTAAGATCATTGAAAATTACATTCATGCATCTTTAAAACATAGTATGTGCATTACATAGTCCAAATGACATTATTCTAAAAGCAAAGATTTCATATGAGCAAGTAAATATTATTTTCTCTTAGACTATAAGATCAACCAAGATTTGATTGTACCATGAATAACCATCTAGAATAAAAATAAGATTGGAAAAAAATCATGTCCAATATCTTATCAATGGGAAAGAATAGTGATCTTTCCTCATTCCATTGTTTAACTTCTAATAATCAACACATAGTCTTCATCTAGTTTGTCACTAATGTGGAAATTTCTTTTTCAATAGTTATTTTTACTATTGTTATCCCTCCTTTATTTGACACAAGATGAATGGAGCTCACCCATGGGCTATCAAATATTTTATAAATAATCTACATGTTTAACTATTTAATAATTTTCTTTTTTACCATGTCTTTCATAATAGGATTTAGCCACTGCAAAGGTTATGCATAATGAGCTAGAGTGGTTTCATAAATTTTCATAAATGAGCTCACCCATGGTCTCATTTCTTTCTCCACAAAAATCTTATGCATACATATCTATGGACTAATTTCCTTATCATCTAGTGATCAAGCTAGAGTGGTTTTATATTTTCTTATAAGATTCACAACTTGGGTCTCCATATTCTCCATTAGAAATATTGAAATGATAATGAGCTTTATCTTAGTTTCTCCTAGAAAAACATAATGAAGGTGATTGGATGACACATTCAAAACTATCATGCTTGGGGTTCCCCAATATATTGGTAGTTGTCCATCTAAAGTCATAGTTCTGTCAAAATTCATAGCCATATCTATCAGATGATCTTTATTGAGAGCCATGGCTTTTAAATTTACTACAACTTTCATTTTCTCAACTGTGACATTTCTCTAAAATTCATCAAAAATATCTCTTTTAGATCTCATTGTCTATACCTTGGAGATTGTGCTTGATCCTTCCCCCTCATTCTCTTCAAATTATCATCATTTACATCATTATTTTAGTTGATATTTACTTTGAGTCCCAAGTTATCAGCTTAGAAAAGAGGGCTAAAAAATTAAAAAATAAAATAGAATATAATAATACAAACAAAATAAATACAACCATCCACGTTCAAATAAGTTACATGACTTAGCTTTTATAAGAATAATTATGTTAGCTTACATTGACTAACCAAAATAATTTATGATAGAAGTGCTAGAAACTTGTTGTAATTTTGTTACTTCCATCTAATTTAATAGATTAAGCAACATCCCAAAAGATCATTAATGAGAATATCTCATCAACTAATATCTGTAAGTGCATGGGTCATACAAGTAATATAATATATACTTTCATTTAGATATTGATCTCATAGAGATTTTATTGATATTTTGGTTATGCAACAATGAGACAACTCATTTTTTTGAAAAATGAATACCTATATTATTAAATGATCTTATGTCCATGGTTCATTCATTTAATCTATATGATACTGTTAAGTCACTCGATATATGTTATATTGGATATAGAATGAAAGTTGGAGTATAGTGAAATAAATCCTTTCCCTAAAAGAATATAAGGTTGTTATCACCATTAAGCCCTTCTCAATAGTCATCACCTCGTAATTATCCCCTAAGTACGTCACCATTGAGATAACAATTCATCATTGCATGAAAGTTATTCACATTCTCATACCTTTTATTACATTTAATCAACTATCCTTTAAGGTTATTTCATATGCATACTATTCTATTTCTACCTCCATAATAATAAAAATTATTGATTAACATAGTTTGTAAGTATTTTTACTTTTAGCTTCATAAGTATCATACTCACCTAATTAACATATACACATCAAGTTTCACTAGTATGAACTATATGATAAAAATTAGCTCATAAGGAATGTCACCACTTTATGAGTCATAACATACTCACTCCTAATGATTTCCTATTACTATCTTCCTTGGTTATGATGCAACTCTCATATTAATGGTGAACCACTTGGAAGAATATTCTATATAATGTTTATCCTAATCGAGAACCATTTTTTTAAGATATATACAATTGATTGGCATGTAAAAGTATTTGTACTTTCATCTTCATAAGTATCAAACTCACATTGATCAATATATCTAAATTTCAAGGTTCAATATATTAATTTATTTCATGCATCATAATTAGAAGAGCTATTACTATCTATCATATCTATTAATGAGACTCATGGTTTACCTATCACCATCTATCATGATAACTTAATACAAACCTTGTAATTATTGAAACCTTAATTCAAGTTATATTTAATCACCATCTATCAGTATTTATAAATAATATAAATCAAACCATTCATGTAATCATAATTAAAATTAATTACATCGCATAATTCACATTACATAAATCCTAGACCATGCTAGTTTGATACAAAAATCTCAATCTATCCATAGAGGAGAGAGGTTTGAAAGTTGTGTCCCTCAAACTCAAGGGATTGACATATGTTATTCGTCCCTTGATTACTTGTTGAACCCCTAAAGTGTGTGAATTCATCCCTAGATTTTGTAGTTGTTTGTAGAGTGACTTGTTGTATGATGGAGAAGGTGAAGAAATGAGGGTTTTTCATAAGATTTTTTTTCACTTTTATTTTTGGGTAGCCTTATTTTACTCTAAGTAAGAAGTCATAATATTTTTAAAAAATTCACTACTTTAGACTTTATGTTTTTAATTTGAGGTCATGACTCTAGAAAATGATCATGACTGTTTAATATCTTAATCTTTTGTAACACAAAATCATGATTTAAGCAAGAACATTGACTTGGGCCTAATCTCTCTATAACACCAAGCCACAATGTTATGGAATGGACATGGCTCATGCCTTTCTCAATTTGTAGTCCATAAAGGGTTGTTGTAGTGTGAATTAGTCGTAGAGTGGAGATAACTTCTAATATTATTATATAGCCACAATGATGTGTGGAGACTACAACATTGGTAAATAATATTTTTTTATGATTTGTTTATGGTCGTGATGATGAGAAATGGTCATGACACTAAGAAGCTATGCTGTTTGTTGGCTAGGGCCACGATGCTAAGAATTAGCTTTTGTGCAAAAGGAACCTTTTATATCTCTTAAGTATATGTGGTGCTATGAGTGACCATGACATTGGCCTTTTATTCTTGCATATAACTTATTATCATGACACTGTTAGAATGCCACTACATTGACACTTTGCTTGCATGTACATGTCATAGATATGCTTTCCTTTGAGAACAAGAGTCACAACCTTGCAAATAGATGTAATTGAGTAGTATCCTCTATAATATTTAGTCAACCAAAAGTTATAGCATTGAATAATTTTTGTGGCTTTGACATGAGTTGTTATGACTTTGTAATTTTTTATAGCTCAAAAGTCATGACTTTGTAAAAATTATCACAGCTCTGACTTGAGATTACTGAGCTATATAAATATAAAATTATGGCACTATGAAATTGGATGTGACCTTGAGCACTAGTGTAGTACCTAGTTGTGATAAAAAATCAATGTTATAATCATTTAAAATTAATGAGGTAAGTATGACTATGACTCCATGATAATATCATAGTCATTAAGAATGTGTTGTACCATATAAAGATTATGCTAATAATTTGATAGGATTGTGGAATACAAGAATTACTTCTGACTAATTATGTAGAGTTTTAACTAAGAATGAATGTTAAAACTATGTGAGATTCACTAATATATCACATCTGCTAAATACCATCAAAAACTTATTGATTTCATGATTATTCATCAAAGCTCTCCAGAATACCAAAATTTATGAAATCAATACATATTAACTTTATTTCCAAGTCTACATATCATTATTTACTATCAAAATATACAAAAATATTTGATAATTTGGATATTGAACAACCTTTCATTAATAGCTTAGTCATGGCTAGAAAATCTATCCTTGCGAAGAGATTTGAAATCCAAACTATGTTTTGCCATTGTGAATCCAAACTCATTAATGATTTCTATATCAAAATGAACTTTAATCTCTCTAACATAGCACATCATCTCCTACCTATCCTCAACATTTGTGTAGAACTCCTTTACAATTGAGGCATTTCTTTATTTTTTATGCATACAAAACACATCTAATTATGCTTTCTAATAATATTACCAAAAGAAGAAATAAATTTGTTGAATCTCCTCTCTCTAATAAACTCCTTTTTTATAGAGCATGGATATTGTGACTTTGTTACTCTACCTAATTTAACTAGTCAGGCGATATACCAAAAGCTCATTAAAAGAGTATCTCATAAATTTAGATCATCAAGCACATGAGTCATATAAGTAGCATATCAAAACTTTATCTAAATATTGATTTCACAGAGATTGTATTAATAGTCCAACTATTCAACACGTATATATGGTAGTTATCATGTTGGACACAATAAAGTTTGGGGTATTGTGCAATGACTTCATGCCTTATTGGCATACAATGTGGTTATCAACATTGAGCTCCTTCCCCCTCCCCATAGTTGTCCCATTAATTTCATATCTTTTAGGTAACTTCATCAACTACCTATAATAGTTACTTCAAATAAATACTCTTATTCATTAATCTATATTATCTTAAAGATCAATGATTGGTATGGTTTATAAGTATTTTCACTTTCAACTTCATAAGTCCGATACTTGCATAATTAACATATACTTTTTTTGAGTTTCACTAGTGGGAACCTTATGAGTAAAAGTAGCTCACAAGGACTATCACCATTTTATGAATCACCACATACTCATGCATGTCTTCTAGATTTTCTGTCACAATTCTCCTTGGTAATGATGTAACTATTACATTAAAGGTGAACCCCTTAGGAGAATATTTTATATAACAAATATTCCAATATAGAACCAATCCCTCTTAGATGTGTATAATCGATTGACATATAAAGGTATTTATACTTTTAGCTTCGTGTCATACTCATGATAATTAAAATACCCAAACTTTAGGGTTCAATATATTGGTTCATGTTGTGCATCATAATTGGAAGGACTATTAATATATTTCTATCATATGCATTAATGTGTCTTATAGTTTATCTATTATCATTCACCATAACAATCTCACACAAACTTACCAATAATCATAATCCTAATTCAAGTTCTATTTAATCACTTTTCATCAATATTCATAATATAAAGTATAATCAAACCATAATTTCAAAAATTATTCAAACTCATTACATCACATAATCTAAATAATATAAATCCTAGACCATGCTAATTTCATATAAATTCCAAAATTAATCCTTAGAAGATGAGATTTTGAGAGCCATGCTCCCCAACTCTAGAAATTAGCTTTTCTCGTGCATCCCTTGCTTGCTTATTGAACCCATAATGAATGCAAAATTTACTCATAAGGTTTGTAGCTTCCAAGACGTTTGCTTAATTAATGAGGGAGGAGGAAAATAAATGAGTGATTTCTCAAAAATTCTCTAACTTTTACTTTTATACTCAAGTGAGTCAGCCTTCATCTTTTAGCATAAGGTCACGACTCTAAAAATGATTGTGACTCTATTCAACATCTTGATCTCTTTATAATACAAGGTCTTGGCACTAGCAATGATCATTACTTGGAAATGACCATGACTCGGGTCTAATTTCTCTATAACACGGTCAAATTTTATGAAATGGTCGTGGTTTCATGCCTACATTCTTTGTAGGCAATAAATGGCCACATCACAATGAATTTGTTGTGGGATGGAGATGGCTTCCAATATTATAATATAGTTGTGATACTATGTAAAAGTCACTATAATAGCATTTGTCTTTCTTGATATGTATGTGGTTGTGGCACGTGGAACTTACCATGGTGTTTGCACTTAGCTTGCATCTATAAGTCACACTTATGTCTTACTTTGAGAAAAAGAGTTGTACTCTTGAAAATGGCCTTACTAGAATAATATCTTCTTTAATATTTAGTGACCTAAAAGTCACAAATTTGAATAATTATCATAGATTTGGCTTGAGTACTTGTGACTCTTTTATTGTTTTGTAGCTTTAAAGTTATAGTTTTATAAAAGAGACGTGACATTTGTTGTAGAGTATTGAACCATATAAAGATAAAATTATAGCTCTATGATATTTGTTGCAGACTTGAGTACCTGTGGGGTACTTGGTATTTGCGATAAAGATTTAATATCATAGCCATTATAATTTTATAAAATAAGTATGGATATATCTCAATGATAATACCATAGACATTGAGAATGTGTCACATAGTGGAATATTATACTAATGAGAGGATATGATTATGGCTTATAAGATTTTTCCAATAACCATTTCAATAGAGTTTTAATTAAGAATAGATATCAAAACCATAAAAGACTTAAAGGTCTATATCCTCTAATAAATACCTTCAAAAACTCATTGATTTCATAATTATTTACCAAAGTTCTTCAAAATATCAAAAAATGTGAAATCAACATATATTTATTCTATTTCTACATACACACATCATTCACAACCACCAAAATATTTAGTAAATTGAACACCAAATATTAGACTCCATCCATCTCTACCCAATTTCTATAATGAAAATCACTTTGAGTGTCACAACATCATGCGGCATCTCTATGGCACTAGACCACCACCTTTTCCTTTTCTCATTATAGCTCATCTCCATGATATTTTTATTTAATGATTTTTTCCTTCCATTATAAAAATAACAAGCAATGAGGATTTAGGATAGATCATTATTGCATCGGTAAAAAATTAGGGTTTTTTTTGGAGGAGATTCAAATGTTATATATTTATAGTCATGAACTAGTAAATGGAGGTTGTGAATCTACAGGTTTGTTCTTCTTTTGTAAATGAATAGTCATGGCTTTATGGTAAGTAGTAACATCCAAGTCGCAACATTGTATCATCATCATGGCTTTTCATATGACTTCTACAATGCTGAGCTTTATGTAGCACAAAATTCACGACACTAAAAACTTGCAATGGCCTTGTCATTTATCTTTTATGATACATTTTCTTCTATAACTACAAAGTTACAACTATGAAAAACTATTGTGCCTTTGTCATGTAACTTTTGATGAACTTTTTCTTTTTATAACACAAGAGTCACCACTCTGAAAAACTATCATAGCTTTGGTCAAGCAATTCTGAATAGTAGTTGATTTGAGTTTGTTATTCTTTTGTATGTGGGAGAAAATGTGAGTATAAATATATACAAACAAATTTTATTATCATAATAGTCATATTTAATCACATGCAATAAAAAAAATTTTTGGGTTTCTTCTAAGTAGTACTATGTTTAACCTTTAACATCTATAGCTAGACCTTCAAAACTTTGTTTCTATCTATCTGACATCTTGATGTCTATACTAGCTTCTTAGTATGTTGTTTTACTTCTTTCTTCATTATTCTTTCGATATTAGTCATGAATGATGGATGAATGATTGTCTTTATTTCTATATCCACAAAATTAGTTGTGCATTGCTCTCATTCTTTATTTTTTTTAGCCTTGACATTTCGAACAATCTTGACCTTTTCAATTTCATGCACACACAACTAATCAACTATTTTTAATTTAGCCACCAAAGATTTATAATCCAACTCAGCTTCTTCTTCTTAATAGTTGAGGTCATATGTTCATGTTCCTTTTCAAGATTTTTTACCATAATTTTTTCTGTACTAGATATGAAGATTGTATCATTCATTTCATCATTATCTTGGATAGTTGAGGTCATATCTTGGATTTCTTTTTCATGATTTTTTACCATAATTATCTTCGAACTTGTCTTAAAAATTTTATTATTTTCTTCAACTTCTTTTTATTGGACAATAAAGGCAATGTTTTAAATTTTTTATTCAAACTTTTTTTTCCACAATTATTACCATATTATCCACATAAGTTTCATCCTTTGTTTATTCCTCTATTCTTTAAATAATTGAGGCTATATCTTTAATATCCTTATCTAAAGTTTCAACAATAATTATTTCCACATTTGATACAAAAATTCCTATTTTAGTTATTTCTTTAAACTTAAACCAATTCATGACTTCTTATTCTCTTTCTCTGTCTCTTTCTATTATCTCATCATTTATTCTTCAAGAACATTGTTTCTTATCAATTCCCTCAATAATTCATAAAGTTTAGTTATTCAATAAGATCTAGAAGATGACTAAGATCCATTACTTGTCCTCTTATCATGGCTTTCATATCCCCAATCCCTCTAACTCTCTTCCTACTAATATTAGGGTTGATACTGATTTCTATAAGATTCATTAGAAGTCACTTCTTTGAGCTTGATAAGTTTCATTGTCATTATAGCTTGGGACATTCTTGCTCATTTCTTGTGTAATTTTTTCAAAATGACTTTTGTATACTTCATGATCCTCCCATAGATCTTTAAGGACACTTGTTATAAAGTCTTGGAAAGATTGGCTAGATATTCTGCTTTTATATATGGGTGTCTAGAAAGAAAATAAAAAAAAATACATGCAAAATCAAAAAAACAACTATCCATGTTCAAGTAAGTTGACAAGATTAAGCTTTTATATCTGGAATATTTATCAAACTTGATGCTATATAAACTACTAAAATGAACTATCATTTGATAAGAATAATTATGTCAACTCACATTGACTATCTAAAATAAATAATTTTCAATAATAATGCCAATATCTTATTGTGACTATGCTTTGCTATATAATATTATTAGTTAGGTGATTCCTCAAAAACTCATTAATCAGAGTGTCTCGGCAACTGAGATCCATAAGTGTATGAGTCATACAAGTATTATAATAGACTTCATTTATGTATCAATCCCACAAGGATTATATTAATAGTTCTATTATTCAATAATGATATAACACTTTTTCAATAAAATGTATACAAAAGTTTTATGCAATCTTAGGTCTATGGTTTATTCATTTAATATTTGTAATGTTGTTTAAATCACTCAACTTATATTATGTTGGACATATAATGAAGATTTGGGTATTGTGAAATGATTTCTTGCCCTAATAAAATACAATATGATTGTCACCATTGAGTCCATCCCAATAGTGACCCCCTCATACTGTCTCATCGACATGTTACCATTGAGATAATAATTCATCTCTACTTTAAGAATCATTCATAATCTCTTACATTTTAGGAAATTTTATTACCTGCTCTTGATGGTTATTTCATATGTATACTTTAATTCTCTAGTATCCATTGTTATAAAGATAAATAATTGATATAGTTTATAAGTATTTATATTTTTGACTTTGTAAGTATCATACTCACACAATTAATGTATGCTTCCCTCAAGTTTCACTGACAAGAACCATACTAGTAAAAGTAGCTCACAAAAGTTATCATCAACTTGTGAGTCACAACGTACTAATGTGTGTCCTAAGGATTGCTGATCACCATTCTACTTGATGATGATGTGACTCATACACTAAAGATGAATCTCTTATAAGAATACCTTATATAATATCCATCCTAATAGAGAACAACTTTTTTTAAGATGTGTACAATGGATTGGCATGTACAACATGTTGGTTTATCTCATGCATTATAGTCAAAATTGTTATCACTTTATTCCTACCATATACACAAGTGAGCCTTATGATTTACTTGTCACTATCCACTATGAAAATTTCACACAAATCTAACAATAGTCAAAATTTTAATTTAACTTCTATTTAATCACCAACAATCAATACCCATACATAAGAAAAATCAAATATTCATAGTTAAAACTAATTACATCACATAATTCAAATTATAAAAATCTTAGATCAAAACAAGCTTGGTACAAATTCTCAAATATATCCATAGAAGATATGGGTTTGAGAGCCTCCCCCAACTCTAGGGATTAGCATAAATCATGCATCCCTTGCTTACTTTTAGAGCCTATATAAAGTGTGAAACTTATTTCTATGATTTGGTAGTTGTCATAGCTTTGCTTGTTGTATGAAAGAGGAGAAGAAAAAAAAAGATTTCTAAAATTCTTTATTTTCCACTTTTATACTCAGTCGACCTTGTATTATTTTAAGTAGGAAATCATGGCTTTCAAAAGAAAGTCATAACTTTGGACTTCATCACTCTAGCTTGAGGTCATGACACTAGAAAATATTCACAACTATATTATGCATTTTGATCTTTCTGTAATATAAAATCATGATACTAGCAACGACCATGACTTATATAATCTTTTTGTAACACAAAGTCATGATAATGATTGTGCCTTCATTCCTTTGTTTGTTTGAAATTCATAAAGGGATACGACACTGGGAAGTAGCCACAAAGAGGAGATAGCTTTTCATATTATTATATAGTCATGACATTGTATAAAGTGTTAGAATATGCCCTAAAAGTCAATCATAAGATGATTCTTTTGGGACTATCATGAATAGTTATAGCTATGTAATTTTTTTTGTAGTTCAAAAGCTAGCTTAATAAAAAGATCATGACTCTAACTTGAGACTACCGAGCAATATAAAGTTGAAGTTATGGTATTATGAAATTGGCTATGACCTTAACCACTAGTGGATTACTTGGTTGATGTGATGGAGAATACATACATATATATATATATATATATATATATATATATATATATATATATATATATATATATTATTTTGTTTATTTTATTTTTTTGTTTTTTTTATTTTTTTTCTTATTTCTTTCTTATATTTTTTATTTTTCTTTTATTATTTTTTTTTATTTTTTGATGTGATGGATAATTAATGTTACATCTATTCAAATTTTTTGAGCTAAGTATAGATATGCAACCATGATAATATCATAACTATTGAGAATCCATTTCACAATAAAAAGATTATGCTAACGAGTTAATAGGATCATGACATACAAAAATTTCTCTAACCAATTAGGTAGAGTTTTTACCAAATATGAATGCCAAAATTATGTGAAACTCATTGATCTATCTCATCTACTAAATATCTCCCAAAACTCATTGATTTCACTACTATTCATCAAAACTCTTCAAAATACCAAAGTCATGAAATTAACACATATTTGTTATATTTTCATATAAACACATCATAAAAAATTAGTAAAATATACAAAAATATTCAATAATTTGAACACTGAATAGTCACCATCAAGATAATAATTCATTTCTACTCAAGAGTCATTCATAATTTCATACCTTTTAGGCAACTTTGTCAACTTCCCTTGATAGATGTTTCATATGCACACATTTATTCTCTTGTCTCATGTCATAAACACCATAGATTGACATAGTTTATAAGTATTTATACTTTTAGCTTAATAAATATCATACTCACACAAATAATATATATATCTCTTAGAGTTCACTAATAAGAATCATATGAGTAGGGGTAAGTCGTAATGGCTATCACCACCATACTAGTCGCCAAACACTCATGCATAATTCGAGAATTGCCTATCACTATCTAGAGATGCCAAATGGGCATGCCATATTAGCATGACTCATTTTTGTTTGGCCTATCAAAGGCACCATGATGTGTCCGGCACAACATAGTGTTCATCATGGGTCATGCCATGTTGGCATAGTTCAAAAAAGGGGTAGCCTGGCATGACCCATTGGTACAACTTTTGGGAGGGTCATGTCGAGTCATGCCATGCTGGGTTAGGTCTGGCTTGAATTAGGTCAAGCTAGCCTGAGTTAGGCTAGGCTACCTGGGTTGGCCAGCTGGGCTAAAACTAGCATGCATGGGGCATCATGTTGGGTCATGCTATGTTGAGCCTCCCATGCCAAAAATATTGATCTAACATAGCCTAAGCGATACCGCATCTCAACCTATAGCATGCTAGGCACATTTGAACCATGCCATACCACAAGCCATGCTGGGCCTGTCCATCCCAATTGTCACCTTGATCACTGTCCTTCTTTGTGATGATACAACTCAAGCACTAATGTTAAACACTTAAAAAAATATTCTATATAATATCTATCTTAATCGAGAACTAGTTCTTATAAGATTTGTACAATGGATGAGTACGTAAAAGTATTTATACTTTTAACTTCGTGAGTACCATACTCATGATATTTCACATACCCAAATTTTGGGTTTCAATGTATCGGTTTATCTCATGTATCATAGTTATAAGTGTCACTTCTTTTCTATCAAATATGTGAGTGAGCCTTATAGTTTACCTATCACCATCAACTATTATAATTTTATAAAAATCTACCAATAATTAAAACCCTAGTTCAAGTTCTATTTAATTATCATCCATCAATATTCATAGCACAAAATAAATCAAATACATTCATTCTTAAATAAAAATCATTTCCCATCATATATATTAAATTTACAAAAATCTTATACTCATACTATTTTAGTAAAAATCCTTGAATCTACCTTTAAAGTATGGTGTTTGAAAGATATGTCTCCTAACTTTAGGAATGTAATAAGTTGTATATTTCTTACTTGCTTGTGGAACCCCTAAAGAAAGTAAAATTTTTACCTAGGGTTTGGTAATTATTGTGACTTGTTTGTTTCATAGAGAGGAAGAAGAATGAGAGAGATTTTCTTAAATTTATTTATCTTTTACTTTTATACTTAGGTGATTATTTATTACTATAAGTAGGAAGTCATGACTTTTAGAAAAAAATTATTACTTTAACCTTCAACTCTTAAGCTTGAGGTCATGACTCTAGGACATAGTCATGATTCAACATTGTCTTCTGATATTTCTATAATACAAGGTCATGATATTAACAATGCCCATGATTTGAGCTGAATATTTTTATAACATGAAGTCGTGATGATGTAAAGTAACTGTGGCTTTGAGTGTTTGCCTTCTTGTTTCCAATAAAGAACCACAACACTAGAAAATGGCCATGGAGTGGTGAATAATATGTCACTTTGACCTTATAGTTTTGACTCAAACTTTCCATAGCTCAAAAATCATAACTTTGTAAAAAGGTCATGACTTTGACTTTGACCATAGAGCAATATTAAAGATAAAGTTATGATACTTGGATTTGGCGGTAACATTGAGCATAAGTGGGGTACTTGATTTTTTGCGACATACAATTAAGTTCATATCCATTTAAATATCATGAGATAAGTATGATTGTGACTTCATGATAATAATATAACCACTAAGAATGAGTAATACAATGAAAGAATTGTGCTGATGAGTTGGTAGAATCATAACATACAAGGTTTTCCATGACCAATTAGATAGAGTTTCAACTAAGAATAGATATCAAAATTATGAAAGACTCATTATTTTTATTCCCTTTGCTAAATAGTAAACACTACCAAAAACATATTCATTTCACAACTATTCATAAAATTGCCAAAATTTAGAAGTTATGAAATTAATCCAAAATTTCTCACATTTCATGCTTATATGACATTATAAACCACCAAAATTACTATGAATGTTTGGTAGTTTGAATCTAGAACAAATTATCATGCTTATACAGTTGCTCATCACTAAGTAATAAGTTCCCTCTCTACGACAAAGTCTTAATCATCTCTAAAAATTTACTATGTCAAAATTTGAGTATCATATGTTCTAAACATCTGTGGAGCAACTTGAAGTGGACATGTTGATTATAATGGTAGGGTTTGAGTTCCACGACTATACTTATGTGTCATTTGATCAATACATTCATTTATGTGCTGGAAATATATTTATTACATTAGACATATGAAATAAAAAATTTTTGGGCTGCCTCTAAGTAGTGTTATATTTAATATCTATAGCTAGACCATCAAGGCCTCATTTCCTCCATTGGTGATCTCTGATGTTCATGCTATTTTCTCCATATAGTATTTTATATTGTTCTTTGTTTCTTCTTTTAGTCTAGCTTTAGATACATTTTTTTGAGTTATCTCATCATTGGATACCATGACTTTATTGAATATTATAGCTCTTTCTTTAGTGGTGATTTGTTCCTTTTCTTCTTGAATCCCCAAATTCATGGCACTAAGTATGAACATGGCTTTTCCTTTAAGCTTTTCCTTATCATTTTTATTCTATAACTATTAAGCAATGATGCTGAGTGAAGTTGTGGCTTTGTCTTGAAATATATCCTTATTTTTTTTAACTCAAAAGTCATGGCATTGTGTAAAGCCACAACTTTGTCTTTAAGTTTTTAATGGACAATTTCATTCTATATCATCATTGTCAAAGTATTAGGCACAATTGTAGCTTTGTCTCCATAATTTTCTTGGACATTTTACTTCTATAACACTAAATTCTCATCATTGTGCACAATCATGGCTTTGTCTTTAAGATTTCCTTAGCCATTTTAATTCTATAATACCAATATCATGGCATTGTGCATAGTCATGACCTTGTCTTTGAATAGATCCCCCATGATGTTTATCTCAACCTTGTCTTTTTCCATTGATCTTTTAGTTTCCTTCAAGTTGGCAACATGAGACTCTTCCAAAGTTGCAGCTTCAAAGAATTCTATGATCTCATAGTAGTCATTTGTTTCCATTTCCTAATTTTCAATGCTCCAATTTAAATCTTCTTCTTAATATTTCTCCTATTTATTGCAATCATAGCTCCAAAGTTATTCTTCTGCTTCATATGTTTTATCTTCATTTAGCCAATAGTTTTCTATAAAATCCTTCCATTGAAAAATTATCTTTTTGTTGCATTGTAGTAAAGAAAAGATTATTAATTCTCAAATACCTCATTTCATCATCATCTAGATCTCATAAGACATTATAAAAAATGAAATTCGCCTATTTCTCATTGAATTAGTGAGTAAACTCCCATTTCTTAACATTAATAAGAGCTTATCCCTTAGTAATAAATGGTCATACCAATATTAAAGGTGCATAGAAATCATTCTTTATATCCAATATAATGAAATCTATTAGAAAAATAAATACAAATATCTTGACTAATTTGTCTTTGGTAATTCTAACTGGATGCTTGATAGTCTGATTTGCCATTTAGAGTGAGAGATTTTGAAGTAATTTTGTAAAGGTCTAATTTTCATGCAATTGATAGCGGCATCAAGTTAACACTTGATCCCAAGTCACATAACATCTTCCAAAAGGTGTAATTCCTAATAGTACAAGATATTGTAAAGCTTTTGATGTCCTTCACTTTCCTTGGATATTTTCTTTGAATGATTATATTATAATTCTCAGTCATATTCATAATTTCGTACTTATCCAAATTTGTCTCACTACTTATTATGTCTTTATATTTCATATAGTTTATTATTTGTGCTCGAGTTTCAAAAAATAGTATGTTCACTTCTAACTTTTGGATTATTTTGAGAAACTTCTCGAAGTATTCATCCAATTTTTCTTTTTTAAATCATTGAGAAAATAAAAGATTAATAAAAAACTTTCCCTTAGCTTCATTCTTGTTCATTTTCCAACATCCGTAGCTTAAGGTAACCTTCACTTGCTCTTTTATTTCTTCATTTCCATTTTCCATATCTACATGTGAAACTTGGTCTTCTGTTTCTTTTAGAGTCATATCCTTGCTAGGTGTCACAACATCATATCTTTTTTATCTTTTGTTCTCTTCAATCGAAGCCATGACTTAGAAGTTCTTGAAATTTTTGTATCTAAGCCATGAATTTTGAGAAGGTTGCAACATTATTACCTCCAAAAGTTCTAAAATCTTTTTGTTAAAAATATATTGGTAGCTCCAGAGCCATAGCCTTTGGGAAATTTATAGCTTTATCACCCCCACAAGATTTAGAACCCTTTCATTCAGATTGTATTGGTACCACTTTCATGCTTCTAAATAATATTGAAATGTAATTCTTTGATTTTCTTCTGTATCACTTTATAGTTTTATTCACTCCTCTTCTCTTCATTGATAATACCAATTGTTCAAGATGATGCTCAATATTCTCCATTATCAAACTAATCTATCCATCATTGATCAAGTACCTCTATCTATATGTCTTGGGCATCATTCTTCTTTTATAACTCTACTAAGTCCGTTTGCATCCCTCTTTCCAGCCAATAGCTTCATTTCCATTCGTGATGATTGGCAATTCGAACTTGTGGCTCATTGATTAGTATAGCTCGCAGCATTATTTCTAATATCTCTAGAAGATTTTTTAATATTCTTTAGTCCATTCTCATAGTCACCATATGCACAATTCTTGTGATTTCTCATGTTTGAATCATAATACATTGGGATATTGGTGTTGGGATGAAACACATATTATTTACTTTACCTTTAATTGGCTTCTTTAATTTGGTAAATGGGATACGAGTCCACCAATTTATATGGATGTAAAATGATAATTTCTCCTAATATTCAACTCTTTTCTTCTTGGGGGTCAAGCATTCTTAAAAGCATATATATCTTTACTTCAAAGGAAGTGAATATATTCAACATCAATATTCTAACTTGTCTTATCACAAATAAGTGATTCATTTGAGTTTGGCAATTATTTTTCTTTAGTTCCTCAAGTAAATGACATGCCGCCTTTGGTTATTTATTCTTAATTGACACTCATATGGCTACATCAATCATTCACCTAATCATATATTTTAGCCCATTATAAAAAATCTGAGCTTGGAATCATAGCTTAAATTCATGTTGACGGCATCTTCTCAAAACTTCTTAAAATGGTCCCAAGCTCATATAATTGACACTTTATAATTGAGATATGATTTGAGATGTGAAGAAGTTAAAGAGAAAATCCCTCACTAATTCATCCAAACTTTCAATGGATCTTATGTTAAATATTCGAACCAACTTCATGCCTTATCAGTTAATGAAAATAGAAATAGACATAACTTTATTGCATTGAAGCTAACTCTATTTAATTTTATAAAGTCGCATAGCTCCAAAAATACTATGACATATCCATTAGGATCTTTTGATGCCCTTCTACTATATTGGTATAGTTAAACCATAACTATAAGATTCTACTTCAACTCAAAGTCATTAGCTTTCACTTGTTTCAATTGCATACCCAAATAATTATTAATCATCAAGAACCCCTAATAATTTCTCAAGGTAAAGTAGTGGATGGGCTGTTGGGTTGCTTCTCCATTACTAATAGTACATACCATGTACTCTTTATCAGCTCTTTGTCTGACAATAAATCTTCTAGTTCTTTTGATTTGTAGGTCTAGAGGGGTTAGCTTAGTCCTAGAGCTTCGGCTCATATAAAGGTATAAAAAAAGCAAAAGAAATTTAAAGAATACAAGAAAAATCAAATCACAACAATCCACTTTTCAAACAAGTTAGCAAGACTTAGCAATTAGATTTAGAAAGATTCATCAAAATTAATACAATCTAAACTAATAATAAATAATTCCTTTTTTAAAGGATTATTATGTCAACTAATGTTAACTAAGTAAACTAAACAATCCTTGATAGTGGTACCAAAAACTTACAACTTTATTATGCCATCTAATTTTATTGATTATGTGATATCCTAAAAGCTTATTAACCAGAATATCTCATCAATAGAGATTCACAAGTATATGGATTATACAAGTAGTAAATTATATTTTTCTCTTGATAACTATCTCTTAGAAATTGTATTAATAATTTAGTTATTCAATATGATATAACTTATTTTTAGTAAAATTGATATTTAGATTGTTAGATAATCTTAGTACCATATGATTATTCATTTAATATATATATATAATGATGTTTAAGTTGCTCAACTTTTATTATATTTGACATAAAATGAAAGTTAAGGTATTATGTAATAATATCTTGTCCTAATAGAATATAAGGTGGCTACCACTATTGAGCCCTTCCTAATTATGGTTCCCTCATATTTGTCCACTTACTACATCACTATTAAGACAATAATTCATCTTTTCATTAAAGTAATGTATAATCTCATACCCTTTAGGCCACTTCATTAATTGTCTTTGATAGATGCTTCATATGCACATTTTTATTATCCAACCTCTTGTGTCATAAAGACATGATTTATATGGTTTATAAGCTTTTTCACTTTCAATTTCATAAGTGTCTTACTTGCAAAATTAATATACACTTCACTAAAAGTTCACCAGTAGAAAGCATACAAGTAAAAGTAGCTTACAAAAGCTATCAACACCTTGTTACTTATTCAGTGTTCAAATTACTAAATATTCTTGTATATTCTAATAGTTGATAATGATGTATAAACATAGAAATAAGGCTAATATATATTAATTTCATGATTTTTGGTATTTTGGAGAGTTTGATAATTAGTTGTAAATTGAATGGCTAATATATATTAATTTCATGATTTTTGGTATTTTGGAGAGTTTGATAATTAGTTGTAAATTGAATGAGTTTTTGGAGGTGTTTAGCAGATGGTTAGGGGAAATTCTTTCTTGATTGAAACTCTACCTAAATGGTCAAGGGAAATTCTTTTATGCCACAACCCTACCAACTCACTAACACAATCTTTCCACTATATAACACATTATCAATAGTTATGATATTATCATAGAGTTATAGTCATACTTAGCTTATAAAATTTAAATGGCTATGATATTAATTATCCATTTCAACAACCAAATACCTCATAGATGCTAAAGGTCTTGAACAATTTAACAAAGCCATTACTTTATTTTTATATGACTCATAAGTCTCAAGTCAAAGCCATGACTGTTTCACAAAGCTACAATAATTATTAAAAGTCATGACTTTTGAAATACTAAATGTTATATAGGATATTAATTGAATACTACTATTTATAATGTCACAACTCTTATCCTCAAAGAAAGGCATAGCTATAACTTGTACACACATGCTAAGTGTCAATGTCATGACATCTCGATGACATTTTGAAAATATATTATATGAGAGAAGAAAAGACCATTGTCAAGGCCTCCACATAACACTATAAAAATATATTATATGTGAGAAGAAAAGTCCATTGTTACGGCCTCCACATAGCACAGTGGCTATATAATACTATGAGAAGTTGACTTCACTCTATGACCACTTCATAGTGTCACAACACTCTGTGGACTACAAATGGATGAAGGCATGAAGTTGTGGCTATTTTATAAAACCTTGGTTTTGTGTTATAAAGTGATGAAACCTAAGTCATGGTCATTACTAGCATAGTGACCTTGTATTATAGAAAGATCAAGATGTTGAATTGATTCCTGACCATTTTCTAGAGTCACAACCTCAAGTTGAAGAGATGAAAGCTGAAATAGAAACTTTCCTTTGTAATTTGTGACTTTTAGTTCCCAACTTTGAGTAATACATTGGCCACCCAAGTATAGATATTAAAGATAAAAAATCTTGGAGGGATCCTCTCATTTCTTCTCATTCTCCCTCAAGTAGTAAGCGAAGCCATGGCAAATACAAACTATAGGAAAAATTTTCATAATTTCTAGGAGTTCCACAAGTAAGAAAAGGGATGCAAGACTTATACAAATCCCTAGAGTTGGGGGGCAAGCCTCTCAAAGCCCTCTCCTCTAGAGATTTATTTAGGAAATTGTATGAAATTGACATGGTCTAAGGTTTATATAATTTGAATTATGTGATATAAATAGGTTTGATTATGATTACATTAATGATTTGATTTATTTTATGTTTAAATATTGATAGATAGTGATTAAATAGAACTCGAATTAAGATTTCAACTATTAGTAGCTTGTGTAAGATTGACACCAAAAATTTTGTCATGTAATAGTTGTACATATAGTTCTTACAAAGCTAAAAGTATGAATGATTTTACATGCCAATCAATTATACTCATCTTGAAGGGACTGGTTGTTAATTGGGATGGATGTTATATAAAACATTCTCCCAAGAAATTCACTTTTAGTGCATAATTTACATTGTTACCATGGAAGAGGATGATAGTCACTCCTCAAAAAATATTTTAGTGTATGGTGATTTGCAAGGTAGTAATAATACTTATGAGCTATTTGTAATCATATGGTTCCCACCATCATCTTTGTGAAGTGCTCAATGATGACAACCATGTTGTATGCCATAGGGCAATGAGCCATTTCACAAACCCTAATATTCTTTCTATGTCCAACATAATATATGTTGAGAAATTTAATGGCATTACATATATTAAATGAATGAACCTTGGGTCAAAGATTATTTAATATTATGAATATCTATTTTACTAAAAATGGGTTATCTCATTGTTGAATAAGCAAATGACTGATACAACCCATATGAGTCCGATATATAAAAAAAAGTTGTTATACAACTTTATGACCCATATATTTATAGATCTTAGTTGATGAGATACTTTCATTAATGAGTTTTTAAAAGATAGCGAATCAATTAAATATGATGAAGTAATAAATTTGCAACAACTTTTTATCTAACAATTTTATAAAGTTTCATTGTTAGATTCTAAGCAATGTAATCTTTCCTTCAAATCTTAGATTTATCATTGGATAATTCAATATACAAAAGGTTGATAGAAACAAAGTGGAGGAACTTTCTATAGAGCATATTTTAGAGGCAATGGAAGTATTAGTCATAGTATAGGCAGAGATAGTAAAACCTCAATATAGTACATGCATTATAGGATGAGTGGTCAAACCAAGAAGAATTGTTGAAAATTGATTCAAAAGAGAAGATCAAATATATTATAGATTATTAACTAAGTTAGATCAACTATAAGAGTCATTCATGATCCTCATAAAGATCTCCAACTATGACCCTTACTAGAGAAAAATATATAACATTTCTTGCTAGTAAGGAAAAAATATAACTTCACATCTTCAAAGTATTAGAGCTCTCTTAACTCATCTTCTCGCTTTATTTTTTTAGGTTATTAACTTATTGGCTAATACTTACATCACATGATAATCATAATTTCTTTACAATTTTTATTCTTTCCTCCTTAAATGTTGTTATAAAAAATAAAAAATTATCTAAAACTTTTTGTTATAATAATATTCACCATGAATATTTTCTTCTTTTTATGTGTTCTATTGATTCTTGGATATTATTTATTTGCTACTTTTATGTGTTCTTTTTTAAGTGTTGTCTTTTTAAACAATTCATCTCTAACTTTAGAAATAATATTCCATGGATTATAAAAGATTTTAATGTCATTAGAAATAGAAAGGACAAAAAAAGGGGGAAGACCACATGATCTGGGGGCAATAGCTCAATTCAATGAAGCTATTGCTAATGCTAATCTAATGGAGGTAGAATATATAGGATCAGATTTCGCATGTTGTAATAAATGGAAGACTAGAGGGGCAATCTGGTCTAGACTAGACCGTATCTTAGACAATCCACAATGGGTAGAAAAGCTTGGAGGAATAACGGTTAAGCATTTAAGTAGGACTTGCTCAGATCACAGCCCGATGCTGCTGACAACTCATAAAAGTGAAACAAGATATAAAGGTTTTAGGTTTCAAAACATGTGGGGATTGCATAAAGATTTTGATAAAATTGTAGGGGGATCATAGGAAAATCAGGTGGTGGGTAATCCAATGCAAATATTAGCTCAAAAATTACGAAATTTAAAACTTGCTCTCTTGAAATGGAATAAGGAGTGTTTTGGGAACATATTTAAAAATATACAAGAAGCAGATCAGAAAGTTGCTTCCTTAGAAATAGAATATGAAAAAAGTTTGGATGAGACCTTGAGAATGGAGCTTAGCAAAGCAAAGGCTGAACTAAGATTAAAAAAGCATATGGAAGAAGTATTTTGGAAACAAAAATTGAGAATTAAATGGTTAAAAGATGGTGATAAAAACACAAAATTTTTCAACATAATGGCAAAAATAAAAAATCAAAAGCTCAAAATAAAAGGTCTACAGAACAGTAACGAGTCATGGATAGACAAGGAATATGAAATAACATGAATTAGAATATTTCTTTTAAAGTCACTTATGTGATTCAAATATGCGTAGTGGCCAAACCCTAATAGATAACATAGAGAAGAAAGTTACGGTAGAAGATAATAAAATGCTAGAAGAAATACCAACAGAATAAGAAGTAAGAGAGGCAGTATTTGGTGCCAATAAAGACAGTGCTCCAGGACCAGATTGTTGGAATAATGGCTTCTTTCAACGGTGTTGGTCTATCATTAAAAAAGATCTAACTAAAGCAATAGCCTGGATCCTTGTGGGCGCAGATATTACAAAATCATGAGCCAACTCATATATTGTATTAATTCCAAAGAAAGCGAACCTGCAAAGAGGAGAAGACTTTAGACCGATTAGTTTATGTAATACAATGTACAAGATACTAGCGAAACTTCTTCAAAATAGATTAAGTAGAGTTCTTGCGAATATAATCTCGGTAGAGCAAGCAGTTTTGTAAAGAATAGGCTAATGATGGAAAACATCAATCTTGCTTCGAAAATGATAAGTGAAATAGGGGCAAAAGTAAGAGGAAATAATGTAATACTAAAACTCGACCTATCAAAAGCCTTTGATAGAGTTGAGTGAGACACATTATGTTATATTATGAGAAAAATGAGTTTTACTGAATATTAGATAGATTTGATGTATAGATGTGTTTCTAGTTTATGGGTAAAGATTCTAATCAATGGAAGGACAGGTGAAGAATTTAAACCATGCAGAGGCCTCAGGCAAGGAGATCCTCTTTCTCCGTCATTATTTAATATTTATTTAGAATTATTTATTGTCAATTTGAAAGAAAAAATAAGAATGGGTTCCATTTTACCTTTTAAGCAGCCTAGACATACACCGACGGTAAGTTGCTTGGCTTATGCAGATGATGTTATTATTTTCATTAATTCTAGCAGTAGATCCTTGAGAAACTTGATGAGTCTCACACAAACATTAGAGGAAGAAACATGGCAAAAATTAAATAAAAACAAGTGCCAATTTATCATCGCGAAAAAAGTTTCAGAAAATTCTGCTCAGAAAGTTAGTAGAATTATGGGTTTTGCACAAGTAAAAGGAGCGATAATTTACTTACGGTGTCTGATATATGAAGGCAGGGTTAAAGAAGAATATTTAACCTTCTTGGTGGAAAAAATAAAACTAAAGATTGCGGGTTGGAAAGAGAACCTGATAAGCATGGCAGGAAGAATTAAATGATTAAACACGTGTTAGAAAGTTTATTAGCTCATATCTTAATGGCAATCAAGCTTCCAAAAATAATTATAAACAAGATAGAAAAAGAAATGTCTAATTTCCTATGGGGTAAAAATGAAGGGAAAAATAAGCTCCACTGGAAAAAATGGAAAGAATTGTGTTATCCAAAGGATGAAACAAGTTTAGGCTTTACTAGCTTAAATGATACAGCCAACGCTTGGGCCTGCAAAAATTGGTGGAGACTGAAGGAAAAGAATAACTTATGGGCATCATATATAAAAGCTAGATATGGTATAAGTAATAAAATACTTAGAAATCCAAATAGGGCATCCAACATTTGGAAAGTTATGCGCAAGCAGCAAAGTACAGTGGAGAAGCATTCAATTTTCACCAATTATGGGTGGAAATGGTCCTTAGCCCCACATGGAAAATTTACATTAAGTAGTGCGAAGCAGCTAGTTAGAAATAGGAAAGCACAGGTAGGGATGTTCGAAAAGATATGGGTAAAATAGATTCCACAAAAAATAAATGTTTTTATGTGGAAACTTCTCTTTAATGTCATCCCAGTGGATGAAAATATACAGAAAAAAGGTATAAAACTGGCATCACGCTGCGAATGCTGTCAACAAGACATAGAAACTAGGGATCACTTATTTTCTATGGGAAAAATAACTAAAAAGGAATGGAATAATTTAGAAAAAGAGGTAGAATTAGAAGAGCATATATGCAGACTTAAGGAGAGACTAAAATTCTGGGATAATAAACACACAAAGAATAAAGTTTTTAAATGATTAAGAGAATATGTACCAAATGTAGTAGTTTGGTGTCTGTGGAAGGCCAGAAATGCCAATAGATTCAATGGTTGTTTAATGAACACTAAATCTATCATAGAAGACATTAGAAGGGAAATCTCTTTTATCTTGGCCTATAGTCCGATTAGGTTTAGGAACCTATGAAGAAAATAACATTCCTGAAAGATATAAAGGATTAATTAATTTGGAGAGAATAGGGTATCCATATATTAGAATAAATAAGAGGTAATATTATAAGGCTTAACTGAATAAGGTTTGAACTAGGTGGAGACATTATTTATCATTTGGTTTAGTGCTTAGCAGGTATCATTTACTCTCTAGATGAGGCAGGTAACCCTATCCTGGGAGGAGGTGTTAGTACGATTAATGATAACAGAATAAGATTTTGCTTGACACATATAAAGCATCCTGGTCTGGAGGGGTGTTCATGGCAGGCATTATATATTATGCAGAAATTTTCGGTCCTGAGGGGAGTGGCAGTATTATGGTAATAAAACTTAACTTGCGCTGGATTATTATATATTACTCCCCAGTCCTGAGGGGAGGCTAATGTGCAGCTATATCTTATGTGGTTATAGAATTGCAGTTTATTGAATTCTGTTATGTGGTCTTGGTGTCATGTGCTGCTAGTATATGCTTTTATAGAATTGTAGTTTATATTTCATGTTGGATTATTATATGCTTGTTATAGAATTCCAGTGTGCTGCTAATATACCTACAAGGATTAGTGTTGTCATGTGATGTAGTTTATATTTCATGTTGGATATATGTTGTATATAGAATTGTAGTGTGTGTGTTGTCCAGTGCTGCTATGTGTTGTCCTGGCAGACATTTCCCAGTCTTGAGGGGAGGTATTGGCAGTATTATGGCAATGAAGAGTATTCCTTTTGAATATTAAACATTGCTTCCCGGCTCTGAGGGGAGAATAACAGCATGCTGGCTTACTATATTACAAGTTTGTGCTGTTTTATGTTCAGAATTGCAGGTTATGTTATATGTTCTTGATGCAAAATAGCTGTTGGTGTGGCTGTTATGTTTCTGGAGTTGAATTTTAGAAAAGTAGATGTCTAAGCTTGCAGAATAGCAGACCAGATAAACACGAAGTTCTCTAGCTAGAGGGGGAAGTATCTTATATCATTGTATATGCTTTTATAGAATTGCAGTTTATATTTCATGTTCGATATGCTTGTTATAGAATTGCAGTGTGCTGCTAGTATACCTACAAGGATCATGTGCTGCAGTTTATATTTCATTTGCTGTATATAGAATTGCAGTGTGTGTGTTATTCAGTGCTGCTATTAGCAGATATTTCCCCAGTCCTGAGGGGAGGTATTGGCAGTATTATGTTTTGTGCTGTGTTATGTTCAGAATTGCAGGTTCGGTTATATGTTCTTGATGCATGGTAGCTTTTGGTATGACTGTTATGTTTCTGGAGTTGAATTTTAGATAAAAGTAGATGTCCAAGCTTGCAGAATAGCAGACCAGATAAACACGAAGTTCGCTGGCTGGAGGGGGAAGTATCTTTTATCATTCTGGATTATAGTTTTGGGTTTTATTTAAAAGTAAAATAAATTGATGAGCATTGCAGATTATTTGGAATAGGTGGTTTAAATAGCAGAGATATAATACATCGAAGAAAAGCCCTCGCGGGGTTGGATATAACCCAAAGAAGGGTCAGACACTAGATCTTCTGAAGCTAAGGAGCGATGAGAAAACACTCTGTTATTTTGGCCTGGAGTATGTTTAACATTGATATGTACATGTATTGGTAGATTCTGTAATTAATTGTAAGGGTTACAGGGTAGATAGGGTCGGTGTGGTTAAAAGGGATAAATAGGAAAGGGTCTCGTGTTATTGTATTGCAGGTTCTCTCATGGGAGCACGAGATACAGAGGAAGAGGGGTAGTTTACGGAAGCTTGAAAAAGATGCAAAACTCAGGCATGAGTCGGGAGGAAATTCAAAGGATCTCAAATAATAAAGGATAATTAACGTGGGACAAAGCTGGAATAAGAATTATTTCAGTTCAGAAGATGGGATAAACATAACAAAAAAGAAATAAAAATGAAGGATGCTGTAATTGAAATCAAAAGAAGTCCGAAACTTAATATTTATTATTTTTTAAGTTAATGAGTAGAAAGGGTGTAAGAGGGCTAAGGGTAGATGTAGGTTGTAAAAATGGTATTCATCCGCCAAAAGAGAGGGCTATTAATAATAAAACAACTTTTAAAAAAAATTAATCTCTAACATCAATTTTTATTAGTAATATTATTTTTTAGGATTACAAGACTTCAAGAAAAACATTTTTTTAGATTGAGCATGATAGATTATATGTTATCTTTTATATGATTAGGTATCCCACTAGTTGCTTGACTATTATTGATTCATTACTCATTCAATCAAAATTTGGTGTATAAACACTCATTCAATTTGATTTACTTAGATGTATGAAGATCTAGTAGAGTTAATATTTCAAAATATCTTTAGATATTTTGTTGCTTTTATTAATTATTATATGTATTTCATTTGGTTGCTCCTTTTTCATTTTAAATTTTTTCTTTTTTTTCATCCATTTCTTACAAGAATAAAAACTAATTAAATAAAAATATAAATAACATTGAGATAAATAATGTCTTTAAGTATATCTTTAGTAGTTTCAATATTTCTTATATTGATTGTGGAATCATATACCAGTCTTTTTGTACTAGCACACCCATATAATACATCAGACCAAATTGGGCCATTTGATGAGTTTGGTGTGATGAAAGGCATTTACCATCATAAAACACCTCCTAAGACCTCAACTAATTGGAATAGCTATAAGAATGAATAATTATTTTTAAAAATAATTACAAGTGTGTCTTATGTACTCTGGCCTATCTAAAATATTTTAAGAAGAATCTTTCAACAATGTGGTTGATGAGTTGGATCTTTCTTTATTCATTATGATGTTTTCTAATAGAATTTAGTCTATCCTTAGATATAATGTTTTTATTCGTATACCAAGGGATGAAAGATCTAAACCTGATCGAATTTATTATATGCTAACATACATGGTATAATATGATCCCTTTGAACAAAAAAAATTAATAGAAGCAAGGATGTTGTATTATGGAGGATTAAACCATAACTAACCTACTTAAGCATTATATGATTTATTCATGATTAGGTCAAAATGTGTTAAATTTTAAATTATCATCTCATCTTCCATTGATCGAATTAAATATTCAAATTGATTATAAGCCTCAACTAGAAAATTTTGTTTCTATTGAGACTAGTAGTTTTGATGCCAAATTAAACATGCCTTTTATTTCTTAAGATAGCTCTTTACTACCTCATATACTAACTAATCGAATAGGAAAACTTTCTAGTAGATACTTTTATGAAGATTATGTTATGCTTACTAATAGGGGCGAGCAAAAAGATTATGAAGAACAAAAATCTTTACATGAGTCATATATTTTAAAACTTCTTAAAGTGAAGAAAACTTTGAAGAATATATTGATATTTAGATTAGAACTTGATCAAAAGTCCTCTTCACCAAGATAAAATGTCAAATGACTAGTTATAGGTTTCAACAAAAAAAAAATTGTATAGATTATGATGAAATATTTCCTTGGTCATAAATATCTTTCATTCGTGTTGTGTTAGGTCTAGTTGAAAACCTAAGCCTAAAAATTGAATAAATTATTGTGAAAACTATATTTTTTTCATGGAGATGTGTCCTATATATATATATATATATATATATATATGTGACATTCAGAATGATTCTTAGTAAAGGGTATAGAGCATCATGTATATAGATTGAATAAGGATCTATATGGTATGAAACAAACTCCTTCACAATGAATATATGAAATTTCAATTACTCATTTAGAATCATAGGCACCATGAATATCTTTAGATATTTGTGTATTTGTGTCATAATTTTGTAATGATTATGTTATAGTTCTCCTTCTTTATTTGAGGATATCCTAAACATTGAAAAAAACACAGCTAGAAAAGTGTTGAAAATTCTATTAGATAATTTTTTTTCCACAAAGAACTTGAGGTCCTACCAATTCAATCGTTGGGATAAATATCATTTGCCTCAACCAAGACAAAAAATTATTTTTCTTCCAAGAAAAATATATTGAAAGACTTTTGGAAATAGTCTTTCAATTCTCCTATTGTTGGTCATAGTCTAAGTAGCATTGGCAATAAGCTTTGGAAGGTTTTCAAGTTTATTTTGAGATATTTGCTGGGAACATCTAAAATAAGTCTTTGTTTTGGACGTAAAACACTTGAATTGATGTTTCATTGAAACTAATGTGGCTGGTAATGTTGATATTTTGAAAAACCACATTAGGTAATATATTACTTATGTTGTGATAGTTGTAACTCGACAACCTAGACTATAAAATTATATTGCTCTATCTATTTTATAATTTGAGTTCTCTAAACCATCAAAGCTTGCAGATAATTTTTATAGATGAAACATTTTACTCAATAACTTGGTTTTTACCAAGATATTTATAAACTAAATTATCATGGTAAGAATGGTGTCCATCTTCATATAAATTCTAATTTTTATTGTTGTTCCATGCACATTTATATAATGTATCACTAGATAAGATATATTAATAATACAAACCAAATTATATTTGATAAAATTCAAGTGTATGATAATGATTTGGATATGATGACTAAATCTCTACTAAAAAATAATATGGATAATAATAGCAAAATCTCTAGAATGATGATATCATTCACATTAGTAGGAATGGAGAGATTTTTTGGGTTGGTTGCCTTTCCACGATTCATCATGTATGTTATTAACCCATTTTGTTATTTCTTATTTATTTTTAATTTATGATTAGTTACCCCTAAAAAAAAATCAAGGGCAAGAAGTAAAGATTATTGTGGCGGATAAATGTGTTTTCCTTCTTTTAACTTTTTTTTTGTCAATCTATAATTGAATAATATTTCATCTTGTGGAGTACTCTCCTCCCAATTTTTTTAAAAATAAGATGTTATAGAAATGTGATTCACGAAAGTGATGCATGTCTAAATATATAAAGTAGCTAAGCGTTCCATCATTGTGCATTATTCAAACTAGTAAGGTGTTTCCTTTTATTTGAGTTCTACCTAGATGTTCTCTAATTTGTGCTTTCATTTGAAATATTTTTTGCATAAGCTTTGGAGTGGTGTTCGGATTATCAATCAACATTTTTGTTTGCTGTGGATCTACAATGGCATATGGATTTAGTAGATCTAGTATTGAATTGTGATATCTATTTACTTTGTTTTAATTTGCAAAATGATTTGGATATTTTTATTGGATGGTATAATATTTCTTTTGTGATAAATCATATGATCAATGTACAAAGGAGTTTGATGTCTGTTTGAAATTTGAATTGGATTAGTACAAACATAGAAGAAGGGCTTGATGGTTGTCAAAGTTTTGCTGGGGTTTTTTGAAAGTAAGTTATAATTTGTGCTTTCCTTTTTTTCAGATATGTTGTTGTGATACTATGAAGATCATTGTTTTAGTTTTTATTTTGCTGGGTTTTTTTGAAAGTAAGTTATGATTTTTCATGTACATAGAAGAAAGGTTGATGGTTGTCAATGTTTTAAAGGCTAGTATTGAATATCTTTGTATTGTTTGATATTGCATAATGTTTGAAGTCTATTTTATTCTAGAGTTAACTTCATAAATGTAGCAGAACTTTTCTTCTAGTTCAATTCAAGTTCTATGTTGAATTATGATCTATATTTTTAATATTTAACTGTGTGAAGTAAAGATGTTCTATATTTTTTCATATAGTAAAGTGGATTAATTTCTAGTTGTCATATTTTGATACAAGTGGGTATCATAGCCATTTTCTACATACCTTGAATAATCCCATGGGTAGATGACCTAGCTTGTACTCTAGATAAGTCTATGCAAAAAAAAATTCATCTAGTCAAAATATAGATGTTGAACCCTTGGACATTTTAGAAACCTACAATCAATGGAGATGCTCCTATGAATTATACTAATCCTTGAGAGTCAAACCCATTTCTACATATCTTAGCTTTTTCAAAGTTGTAATTTGTAACATGAGTACTCATTTTGAAGATAGTTAGTTTCTATTCTTGAGTTAGTATTTATTGGTCAATGTCTCGCAATTCCCAGATATCATGGTTAGTAGATATTACAAGGGGTGAATCCATGGTCTAAAGTCACCTATGAAGTTTGGAATGGACATGTTTCTATGAAAATAGTATTTTATGATTTATTGATTCATAGTTGTTGATCATGGTAACAATGAAGTAAGCAGTGATGGTGAGCGAAAGCACCCGAACAACAAGGATTATAATTAAAACACTAAGCATTAATTGCTAGGAAAGGTGGCAAGTTCATAAACAATTTGAACATAATTACGAACCCCCACAAGTTTGGGTCAAGTAATTTTTGTTTCATGAGATACATTTAAGCATGTTTTAATAAATTTTTAATATAAAATATTATGAATTTTTAGAATACAAATATCTAACATGTTTTTTAGGAACTCTTAATATAATATAACTTATTTAAATTAAACATGCCCAAATTAATCTTTAATTTAAGCATTGAGTGATAATTCAAAATTAGGCTCATACTTAAAACATGCCTAAACTAAAAATCTTTCTAAATAAAAACTTCCACATGGTTTTAGCTCACTTTATTGACAAGGATTATACTATAAATATCTACTCCAGTTGTTATGGTGCACTTTTTTCATTGTAATAATGTTAGAGCCTGGGTACAACAAGGATGGGTTAAGCAACCTAACCTTTTAGAACACTTGCCTAACTTTGCACAAATGAGCTAATGTTTTTCTCAACCCAGTAGCAAAAACGCTAGGTCATATTGGACTAGTTTTAAGCAAACTAAAGTTCCACGATATTATCATGCTTGGTACTAACTGGCATAGCTAAGTTGCATATAGGATACAAAATTTTCATTAACAAATCGCATCACCATGTTAAAAACTTGGCTTGATTTAGTTTTAACTCCCTCCAATTGAAAATGAAAAAAAATGAGAGGTCATATGGCCCCCAATGAATTGCTACATCTACCTGTTAACTATGAAAATTTTTAATATCAAACAATGATTACTAGAAATCCTAAAATTTAAATTGAAGATGACTATCAATTCTCACCAATTTTATTTCTGACTCTCACTCACAGTCATAATATCATCTTAATCAAAAAGCATTTGACAAAATACAAATTAAAATTAAAAGTGTTATCTTTTATATTCTTTCCTATTGATATGTAACTGATTTTAATAATATTTTATAATTTTTTTTTATTTCATTCAATATGTTATTTGTTATAAAATTATAAAATTTGTTTACTATATTGAAAGATACTTGTTATCATTTAATACAAATATGTAAATTACATTTTTTATTATGTTCAAATATTTTGATTATTTTTTATGATCTCTCGATGCATATTTGATTGGGGTTCATGTTAATTGATTATATTTAATCATGATTATATATGTTTATTGAATTGAAAATTATTAAAGCATGTTGAAGCATTTGAATAATATATTATATGTATTCAAATTATGAATAATATATTATATGAGAATCAAATTATGAATATATTATATGAGAATCAAATTATGAATATCATTTTGATGACTCCAATATATGTTGATGACTAAGATATGTTCAATGACATTGATAACATTATCCATTTTCAATGTAATTTTAAGATTTTTAATACTTTTCATTGTTCTTTATTTGTTGATAACTATTAATTTGTTGGATCATATCAATATCATTGATTCATTTTTGATACATTTCAATTATATTTAATATTTTTTAATACACATCAAATGTGTGTTTGATGATGGTTGAAAATGTTCATTGATTCTAAGTTTTTATGGAATGATTGACTACATCTCTATTGATACAGTACCTAAAAGTGTATTAAAAACATATAATCAAACATCCTAGACCTCTAGGATGTTATCTAATGTGAGACTGCTTATGTATTACTAATTTTTACCATCCACGAGAATTATGGAATGATTGACTACATCTCTAGATCTCTTATAAATTTACATTTCTACCCCATTTTATTCTATTATAGTTATTTCTCATTGAAGCCAACTTCATAATTGATATTTTTTTTCTCATTGCCTATCAAGTTGGTCATTTTTTGTTGGCTTTGTTTTTATCTAATACCATTTGTAATGACTCACTTAGATCACATGAAAAATTATTTGTTTTGGTTACCATAATCATCATGGTTTTGTCATTTAAAATTTGGGTCTAGCTAAGTTTCCAAAAGGAAACTCATCTCCAAATTAACCCGAGTCTGATATTATTAAATCTAGAGTTATTTGGAAAAATAGAGCCAAACATACAATAGATAACTCATCATGATTCAATAAGAACCCATACATATATATATCATCAATGATAACTTTTCATAGGTGATGTGAGATATCTCATTTTATGAAGATCAAATTTCCTTATAAAACCCTATACTATTATAAATTTCTATAATTTTTAAGGAAATATTTAGTCACAAATGTTTGTCTTGAAAAATGAATACATTCTTGGAGGATGACAAAATATATTTGAAGTTTTTTATATTTTTTGAATTTTGAGAAATTAAAAAAAATAATTAGGAAAAAATAAAAATTATGACTTGCTAAAATTGATAATAAAAAATATTAAAAATAATTTCAATGAAGCATATGTTGACATGAAAACAATTGCAAACGAGTTGGCATATTGGAGTGTTAAATCACTTAAAAATAATTTTATAAAAAATAGAATACAAATCATGTCAGATTTGATCGAATAGAGATAGTCATGAAGTAAGAAC